>JADLZN010000235.1:0-17500 GCA_018155175.1 Sinocyclocheilus anophthalmus
AATCTGAGATCCGCTAGTGAGCGACGCCTCATTGTACCATTACAGAGAGGCTCAAAATCACTTTCCATAACATTCTCGTTCACCACTCCTGTCTGGTGGAACGATCTTCCCACCCCTAACCGGAATGCTGAATCCCTGACAATTTTCAAGCGACCGCTGAAAACTCATCTCTTCTTTCGAAGCTACTTGACTTCATCATAATAAAAAAAAATAAAAAAATTCTCTCTCTTTATTTATTCCTTCTCTTTCTAGTTTGTACTTATTTGAACAATACCTAAAACTTGGTATTACAAACCCCCCCCCCCACCTTGTTCCCCGCTTTTTGGTGGGGTGGTCCCCCCCCCCCCCCCTGTTGCCTCTTTAAGGAATCGCTTTATGTACCCCCAATTGTAAGGCTCTTTGGATAAAGCGTCTGCTAATGTAAATGTAAATGGGGAGTCATATCAATTATCACCAGTAAAATATGGATTGCCACAAGGATCTGTCCTAGGTCCTCTGCTATTTTCGATATACATGTTGCCACTTGGTAATATTGTTAGGAAATACGGGATTAGTTTCCACTTTTATGCTGATGATACTCATCTATATATTTCAACAAGACCAGATGACACTTCTAAATTATCTAAGCTAACAGAGTGTGTTAAATGTAAAAGATTGGATGACCAATATTTTTCTCCTATTAAATTTGGATAAGACAGATATATTATTTATTGGACCAAAAGACAGTACGCCGACTCTCGTGGATTACAATTTGCAACTAGACTGATGTACGGTTACTTCCTCTACAGTCATAAATCTGGGTGTTATATTAGATAGCAACTTGTCTTTTGAAATCATATTTCCCATGTTACAAAACAGCATTCTTCCATCTTAAAAACACTGCCAAGTTACGAAACATGATACATGTTCCTGATGCAGAAAAGCTAGTTCATTCATTCATGACCTCTAGACTGGACTACAGTAATGCACTGCTAGCTGGCTGTCCTGCATCTTCAATAAACAAGCTAAAGATAGTCCAAAATGCAGCGGCTAGAATCCTTAACAGGTCAAGAAAATATGATCATATTAACCCAATTTTACAGTCTCTGCACTGGCTACCTAAGTTCCGTATCAGTTACAAAATTATATTACTTGGCCTATAGCCCTTATCGGTTACTCACTGCTACCGAACTATGTCTTCTACCACTCCTTACCACAATCCATCAACGCTCCCTAGGTCACAAATTCTGACTTTTGGTAGTGATTTAAAAAAAAAAAAAAAAAAAAAAAAAAATTGAATGCTGAATCACCGACAATTTTCACGCGACAGCGGAAAACGCATCTCTTTCGAAGATACTTGACTTCATCATAAAAAAAAAAAAGTATCTTTCTTTATTTATTCCTTCTCTTTCTAGTTTGTACTTATTTGAACAATGTCTAAGAATTTGGTATTACAACCACTTCTTGTGTCTTTTTGCCTCTTTAAGAAGAATCGCTTTATGTATCCCCCAATGTAAGTCGCTTTGGATAAAATCGTCTGCTAACTGACTAAATGTAAATGTAAATGTAAATGTGTACCTAGGACTACAAAGTCCTCTAAAGGAGGTAGATCTTTTTCGCATTTGGCTCCCAAACTCTGTAATAGCCTTCCTGATAACGTTCGGGGGTTCAGACACACTCTATCTGTTTAAATCTAGATTAAAAGACACATCTCTTTGGCCAAGCATTCATATAATGCATCTCATAATCTTTTACTGCATTTATATCTGATCAAATGCACATTATTTTTCTTTAGTTTGGGTTAAACAAATCACTTTTGCTTGGTTGGAACAGCAGCTACGCTAATATGGTCTCTATTTGTTTCTCTGTTTCTGCCACAGGATTGACATCCCGTGGTAACTATGATTTACACAAGCTTCAGTCTGGTCCGAACACCTGAGAAGATATGATGCAAACCCCTCAGAGGACCTCAGTTGATGCCAACCCTGAAACAACATACAAACACACCTTTTGCTAAAGTTTGATTGCATCATATAATAATTACTGTTAATAGTGTTCGTCTGTTTTATTACGTCTTAAATTGATTTTTCCGTACTGCTGGTTCGTCTGGTCAGAGGAGAAATGGCCCCCCGACTGAGCCTGGTTTCTCCCAAGGTTTTTTCTCCATTCAGTCACCTATGGAGTTTTGGTTCCTTGCCGCTGTCGCCTTTGGCTTGCTTAGATGGGGACACTTAATTTCCGCGATATCGTTGAATTGATTGCAAAGATACTATTTAAACTGAACTGTGCTGGATGTTGACATCACTGAATTCAATGATGAACTGTCTTTAACTGAAAAATGAGTGTTTACTATTGTCATTTTGCATTATTGACACACTATTTTCCTAATTAATGCTGTTCAGTTGCTTTGACACAATCTGTATTGTTAAAAGCGCTATATAAATAAAGGTGACTTGACTTGACTTGACTATTTTCTCGTTAACTAACAATCTCAAATGAGTTCTGTAACAGAAACACTTTTACATGTGTAATGATTTGTACCACTCGCCATATTGACTGTCTGTATGCATTTGTTTAACTGACACAGACTCAAATGCACTTTGCTGACGCTGATTGATAAAGCATTATCCAGGACTATGTTCAGTGTAAAACAAGTGGGACAGTCTCATATCTGCCCAACATGGCTCTCAATTAGAACAAACTGCATTTTCTTTTTTTTTCACCAATCTAGGTGACATTGATGCTTCTGCTGACACTATGATACTAAAGGACAAGTAGCTGGGTTCCAGGAAGATACCCATTTGTATATTCAGAGAGGAGCTCAGCTCTGTTGGGCTGAACCTAAATTGTGACTCCACTTATGTGCATTCACTAAAGATTAATCAAATAATGCAGTTTAACATTTATTTTACTCACATCCTGTTATTTATAATCTTTGATTTACATTGCAGCATGTCTCAGAAAGACAGAAGTCAGTAAAATGTATGCTTTTTCAGATATAAGATTTCAGGGTGCAATAAAGCTGTGTGTGAATGTAAAAACCTGTAAAGTTTCAAAGATGAATTTCTTAATCACGAAGGTGGACCTCGGGACAAAAAAGGTAACACTTTATTTTAAGGTGTCCTTGTTACACGTTCTTACTATTATAATAACAATAAATTATGAATAATTACATGCAAGCAACCCCAAGCCAAACCCTAATCCTAACCCTAACAATATATTAAGTACATGTAGTTAATTATTATAACTCAGTACTTAAATGTGTAATTACACAAATAAAAAGTGTTACCCCCCAAAAACATTTGAGAACTGAGCTATAGCAAAGCAGATGGTCAGGTGCAGCCACAGGAGTTCATGTGCACAAAAAAAAAAAAAAAGGTTGTAAAGAGGCAAAGAATGCAAATGGTTATGAAGGTGAACAATCAGATTCGGGCCACATTCAACTTCAGTGTGAATGTCACCTTCATTTCACAGAGATCATGTCACTTTACAGTAGTGAATAATACGTTTCTATGATTCTACAGAGTTTACAGTTGTTAGGACTTTTCATGTGTGACTCAAGAGTGACGTCTGAAACTTTTTACACACTAAATGCTTCTCTCTAGTGTGAATTCTCATGTGTGACTTAAGATTTCCATTTTGTGAGAAGCTATCCCCACACAGTTTGCAGGTGAAAACCTTCTCTGTAGTATGAAGGCTTTCTTCATATTTGTAGCTCCTTCCACACTGATCACATGGGAATGGCTTCTCTGAATGAATGGTTAATTGTTGATCAAGGGTTCCTTTTTTAACAAAACTCACTCCACAGTGTTGGCATGTGAATGGCTTCTCTCCAGTGTGAACTCTCATGTGAGATTTAACTGTTTCTTTATATCTGAAACTCTTTCCTCACTGATCACAAGTGAACGGCTTCTCTCCAGTGTGAATGATTACATGTTCATTAAGGCTTCCTTTTAGTGTGAAACTCTTTCCACAGTGCTGGCATGTGATGGCTATTCTCTAGTGTGATTTTTCATGTGCTCATTAAGGTTTACTTTTAATGTGAAACACTTTCCACATTCACGGCAAGTTAAGTAACTGGGAGATGTGTTCTTCTGAACCGTGATTGTTTCAGTCGGTATGGATTTTTCTACAGGCAAGAAATCATGTCTCTCATTTTGATCTTTCTCTTCTGTTTCTTTCAGTTCTTGCTTCTCTTCTTTTATTGCCATCAGTTCTAAAGTGAAACAAGACAAATAGAAGTTAACGGGAGTTTAATGGCTCAAAGCAACAGAGAGCAAAACCAAGATAAAAGTATTAAAACATCAAAACTAACATGCAACAAAACTGGGTTATTATAGACCAATCCTGAATCTACCATTCAGGTCTAAAAAATTAGGGTCCCCTTCACTTTGCAATGATACTTGTGAACAGTTTCGGTCAGGATTTAAACACCATCATTATTGAAGTGTAGGGGATGTACAGTTAAGACCCAAGGACTAGATATGTTGAACTAAGACCAGGAGTCAGAGATGCAATTAACTAAAGATACATTTAATTAAGAAATATAGTAAAATTGTTTGCAGTTTCATCAGCAGAAGTCACTTGCGAGGAGTTCATTCACATTTCCACAACAATTATATTCTAATAGAGTCTACTATGTCATTACTTAAGGTTAAATGATTCCGACTGGCTAAGGAAAGAATAGACAAATTTAGTAATTTTCCACACATGGACTGATAGACCAAAGCATATCTCCATCCATGGGTGACATTGGGGGGGGGGGGGGCAGTTTCCCCCCATATCATCAGTCATGGAATCCCCGATGTCAGCCCAGACCCGGTTGTACGGGGGTACTAGACGGTGCTAAATACCCTCAAACGAAAGCACAAGCAATTGAAGATCTGGCAAACTATCCAATGTGTTTTTGCGGCATTGAGCAATGTAGCCAATCACAGACATATCTGTTGATTTCGTCAATGCAATGACCAATCATAAACTAATCATAAAGCGCCAGAGTTTTGCACGCTCGTGAATCATGTCATGACTAACTAAATGCATGAGCCTGCGATGATCTTTGATGAGTGATGCTTTTAGTGATAATAAAGGGAGCACGCTTTGTGTGTTTTCTAGGCTATAATCCATTCAGAATTTGAATGAAACTTTCATTTTACGGACACATACATGCTGCAAAGTTTCGGGAATGATGCTGGATTCTTTCTGGAAATATCAGTGATAAGCAAGTTACGTGATGGATGAGACAAAAATGCCTCAGTGATTTATTCTGGAAGCGGTCCTGGCCAAACTTCCACAGACAGCGCGCGTCCTGAGCGAGATCCAGTTCACGGACTAAATGCGTGCGTAAACTTTATTGAGATCGGGACATATCAACCAGTAATTTAATTTCCAGTAACAGATGGTAGAAAGTTCAGAAATGAATAGTATGCGATTTATGACAGAATATTCCCACAACTGATCGTTTATTTTTTCCTCACGTGTCTCACCACAATGATTCAAAACGGACACATTTCAAGTGACAGGAAAAAGACACAGAAAACTTAAATGAACATCAGAAAAGCAGCGTGCACATTTCTGGTTAAAAATGAAAGGCCATCAACTGACACTTAAAATGGGAAACATCGCCATTCAAATCAGCAGCAAGAAAAGCTCCACAGTTTAGTAAACGCAGGCAACCTCTTTGAGTTATTCTTCATTGTGCTGTATTGACACAATGCGTTGCAATATGGTAGCGCATTGTTTTGATGCATACATCCGAAAAAAATTTTTAAACACAAACATAAGCACACATACAGATACACCGGATTCACAGTTCCTTCAAGGTTTTAGTTGGCCCGAGCTTTTGCTATAAACAGAAAAGATTCCCAAAACATACTAATAACATGTTCTGGCCCTGGTGAGAAGAACAGACACTATTCATCTTTATTCTTTGAAAAAATACAGAAAAGCTCTTTTCTGAATTGGTCACATATCCATGAAATTGTCACATATCTAAGAAATTGTCACATATCCCATGAGCTGTAGTGACCTCTGTTACCCTAGCTGTCCTGGTCAGCTAGGAAAATAGATGTATGTGCTAACATATGTTGAGTGTCTGTTCAAAACAAATCTATATTTCATCTCTGGAAGCCGTGCAAAATCAGCAAACACTTGTGAAAGCATTTCACTACATTCCTTGACATGTTAGAGATAGATGATACCCTTAAAATCCAAACATAATAGCGTGTCTCCTATTAAGTTTTGACGATGCATCATACATCCTTAGGCAAGACCAGTCGCATTTCGGACATCAAATGCAGACATTGGAGAATACCATGAAAGAACACTTCAATAATTTTTTTGGTTACATACCCTAAGAAGGAATCATTCAAATTATGTAACACATAAAAGAAACATTTAATACTTAAAAATATTGCTTGATTAATACCTTTATTATAATCACTCATGTCAAATCACTCAAAAAAGGATATGTATATGTACCTTCAAAAGTGACACAAGACCTGTTTTTGGCATTTAATCATGAGTCTTTCTTTTAGTGCTGTTAGCTCTTTTGACAACAAAAAAATATTTTGAATAGGGTTTAGGTCATGTCTATCTGACTCCTGATACTTTGTGTTAAAATAAAAAAGATGTTTCATCAACACAAGTATACAGTTCCACAGGGCTCAGTAATAGGGCATCTGCCAGTTGAGTTTCCACTGTCACTACCAGGGCTTGATCATGCCTATTTGGGGCCAACAGCCAGGGATTTTCGGCTTGCCGAATACCTTGGTCCAAAGCGGGCCAACTGGGGCTTGAAGAGTGGTCATAAACAAAGGCACAAACTACCTTTTACTACCGTTTACAGAGTTAGAAATAGGTAGGTACAGCTGCTCATGTTCCATGTTTTCATATCAAGCAAATTGTACTTGTACCCCTAATTCTAAATAAAGATTATTACCTTCCAGAGCATTGGTGAAGTGGAGAAAGACTCTGCTTCCATCAATCAGGCCTCCCCATAAACTACACAGTCTATTACCGAACTTCCAAAATCCTTTGGGCTCAGTCCTCTGGTCGCTGAGTTCCCAAATCTGGTGGTTACAGAGCTAGCAATCAAGGACCTACACACCCTAGAATGGACCACCCACTCGTTCTCCCCCCTCCTGTGTCCCGACCATAGGAAATCATCCGTAGGAAACCCCGTCATCCTTGCTGTTTCCATCCAGCTTGTTGGCTCCTCCCTTTCACTGGCTTCAAGAAAGCACAGCAGCGTCTCTACTTCCTCTGCAAACTAAGAAGAGCCAGAGCCCCGGCCCCCATCATGTGCACCTTCTACAGAGGCACCATCGAGAGCATTCTGACGAGCTGCATCACTGTGTGGTATGATGCCTGCAACGCGTCCTGCCGCAAGTCACTTCAACGCATAGTGAGAGCAGCTGAGAAGATCGTTGGTGCCTCTCTCCCCTCCCTCCAGGAGATTTACAACACCCATCTCACCCGCAAAGCCCTCTGCATTGCAGGTGATCCCACCCACCCGACACACAGCTTCTTTAGTCTGCTGCCATCAGGGAGGAGACTGCGGAGTCTCCAGGCCAGGACCAGCAGACTGAAGGACAGCTTCATTCATCAGGCTGTCAGGAAGCTGAACTCCCTCCTGACCTTGCCCCCCCTCCCCTCTTTTGCCGCACGCACCACTTAACTCTGACCCTCTGACAGACTCTCCCACTCCCCTCTCCCAAATACACACACACACTGTCACTTTAATCAGTCTGAATAAGCTCTTTTGCACTACAAATCATTATATCTGCACTGTTATTTACTTCACTGGTTTGCACTCTATCTGCCATGTGCCTTGTGCTGCTTTATATATTTTTTTACATTTTACCTTATTTGTATATTTGTATAGTTGTATTTTATATTTAATCTGTATCTATCTGTATTTATGTTCTACTGTTAGTGTTATCTGTATGCACCAAGAGTCTGAGAGTAACACAATTTCAATTCTCTGTGTGTATGTGCTGTATATGTGGAAGAATTGACAATAAAGCAGACTTGACTTGACTTGACTTGAACCCACCTTGATCACTCTGGGTCTTTGTCCCTTTGGCTCTGCCTGGGTCTCCACTTCGGTCAGTCGATTCCTTGGTTCCACCTGGATAAACTGTTGAGCCTCCACTCTGGCTCCTTCCTCCATCAGCTCTGTCATGGGCTATTCTTCCACCAGCTGCTCCAAGGTTATCTCCTCGATTTTTGGCTCCTCCATGGACTTTTATCACCAAGAGTCTCACCCTTCTTCCCTCCACTGTACAGAGTATATCCCCCTCCCTCCACTACTGTGTAGTTTTAGTTTACCGTGCCAGGAAGTACCTACTGGAATCGGTGTAATGCAGCGTTCAAGTTCAATTTCTGTTTTCCTTTTTTCCTGGTTTCTAATTTATTGCCACAGTGATTTGGTTTCTTTTGTTACTAGCTATGGTCACACCATGTTTAGCTACTCTTTACCATTTTGTATTGAATCCCTCATTTTCAGGCAGTCCTTAGTTGTCTTTATTTTTCTTCAATGCTCATTGATTATAGTTTTTGTTTAGTCTTTTTAAGATTATAAATACAAGGCTGTAGATCCTCTGCTCCTCTTTCCTTCATCTGGCCAGTGTAACACATTAGTGCTGTCACATTATTTTGGTAATTGAGTAATTGGTTGACTATTGACAGTTAATCTTGTAGGATTCCGGCCTTCAAGATATTGAAACCCTTGAATCTATAAACGGACACAAACGAACATTGAATCTATACATTCCACCGGGAAAACTAAATGTTCTTCTCCCCAGCCATCTGCAGTCAGTCCTCCATCTGACCAAAACTATCGTACAGGTGCAGCTCATGGTCCTCTAGCATTCCGCCTGGCTCTCTCTGCTTATTCTTTACAAGACACAACAAAGAACATACCCCCCCCATCTGATTCAGTTAAGCAGACAGAACGTTCATATCGGTTCGTGACGGCTTAAGCATAAATAAACCATCTAATGGAACCAGAGACCAAGACCTGTAATCCAAATCACACGGACCTCATGACCGCTTAACACATAAATTGATAATCCCTTCAACAAAAGAGACTATTTTATAGCTCCCTGTCCAGCAGGAGAAACTTGACAGACTCTCATGCTCTGACACGAGGATGACCTCAGAACATCTCCCCTTTTCCCCCTTTTTCATTCCAAAAAAGGACACACCATTTTCTCTCTCTTCGGTCAGGCAAAGGGACACGAAACTTACAACAGACAATTTCAACAGATAATAATTTATGCGCATAACAGGGCAACCAGATTCACAAATAATATGTTGTATGTCTTATATATATGCTTGATGTTTTGTATTTTGTATTTAATCTGTATTTATGTTATCTGTATGCCCAAGGGTCTGAGAGTAACGCAATTTAAATTCTCTTGTGTATTTCGGTACCATGTGGAATAATTGACAATAAAGCACACTTGACTTGACTTGACGTGTTTCATGCAATCAGTGCAAATTTAATCAGTGTTTTATTACCCTTTTTAGGAAATAAGGATATTAAAATGTGTGTAATATGTGAAGTTTAATCTTGAACGAATGGAAACGACAAATGCAGAATGTTGAAATGAAGTAAACGTTATTAGTATGTACAATACTTGCATTTAAGAAACTCTATAGAAGTACACAACTTTTATAGATGGTGTCCTCTTGTGATGAATTGAAGCCTCTTGTTAATTTATGCACGCTCCGCCTTGCAAGAAGCTGATTGGAAGATAGCGTCAGGGGACGGAATTATGCCACAGAGCAAAAACCCAATGCAGGACAGACTCCTTGCTTGTTTGCTGCTTCTCCTGCTCTCGCCTGTCGTTGTGTTAGAGCACCCCATGTGTGCTCACACGCGTTTACCATCAAAAGAGACTACCACATCTCAAACTCAACACTTCAGTGATACTTCATTGAAATCTACAAAGAACTTAAAGTCTTGCAAACTAACTTTCAGCAGAACTGCTCAAGCCTCTGCTTCATCAAAGACATCCACCAATCCAACTTAGGGTTTTTCCAAGGACGTCATTTCCTCTACGTCACTCGATCAATTCAGTAACAAGGTGTTTGGTGAATTCAACCTATTCCAAAAAAGTTGGGACTCTGTACAAATTTTGAGTAAAAAAGGAATGGAATAATTTATATTATAATCTCATAAACTTATATTTTATTCACAATAGAATATAGATAACATATCAAATGTTGAAAGTGAGACATTTTGAAATGTCATGCCAAATATTGGCTCATTTTGGATTTCATGATAGCTACACATTCCAAAAAAGTTGGGACAGTCAGCAATAAGAGGCCAGAAAAGTTAAATGAACATATAAGGAACAGCTGGAGGACCAAATTGCAACTTATTAGGTCAATTGGCAAAAACATGATTGGGTATAAAAAGAGCCCCTCAGAGTGGCAGTGTCTCTCAGAAGACAAGATGGGCAGAGGATCACCAATTCCCCCAATGCTGCGGCGAAAAATAGTGGAGCAATATCAGAAAGGAGTTTCTCAGAGAAAAATTGCAAAGAGTTTGAAGTTATCATTATCTACTGTGCATAATATCATCCAAAGATTCAGTGAATCTGGAACAATCTCTGTGCGTAATGGTCAATGCCGGAAAACCATACTGGATGCCCGTTATCTTCGGGCCCTTAGACGGCACTGCATCACATACCGGAATGCTACTGTAATGGAAATCACAAAATGGGCTCAGGAATACTTCAAGAAAACATTGTCGGTGAACACAATCAACCGTGCCATTCGCCGTTGCCGGCTAAAAAACTATAGGTCAAAAAAGAAGCCATATCTAAACATGATCCAGAAGCGCAGGCATTTTCTCTGGGCCAAGGCTCATTTAAAATGGACTGTGGCAAAGTGGAAAACTGTTCTGTGGTCAGACGAATCAAAATTTGAAGTTCTTTTTGGAAAACTGGGACACCATGTCATCCGGACTAAAGAGTACAAGGACATCCCAAGTTGTTATCAGCGCTCAGTTCTGAAGCCTGCATCTCTGATGGTATGGGTTTTGCATGAGTGCGTGTGGCATGGGCATCTTACACATCTGGAAAGGCACCATCATGCTGAAAGGTATATCTACGTTCTCAAGAACAACATATGCTCCCATCCAGATGTCGTCTCTTCCAGGGAAGACCTTGCATTTTCCAACATGACAATGCCAGACCACATACTGCATCAATTACAACATCATGGCTGCGTAGAAGGATCCGGGTACTGAAATGGCCAGCCTGCAGTCCAGATCTTTCACCCATAGAAAACATTTGGCGCATCATAAAGAGGAAGATGCGACAAAGAAGACCTAAGACAGTTGAGCAATTAGAAGCCTGTATTAGACAAGAATGGTACAACATTCCTATTCCTAAACTTGAGCAACTTGTCTTCTCAGTCCCCAGACGTTTGCAGACTGTTATAAAAAGAAGAGGGGATGCCACACAGTGGTAAACATGGCTTTGTCCCAACTTTTTTGAGATGTGTTGATGCCATGAAATTTAAAATCAACTTATTTTTCCCTTAAAATTATACATTTTCTCAGTTTAAACATTTGATATGTCATCTATGTTGTATTCTGAATAAAATATTGAAATTTGAAAAAATTGCATTCTGTTTTTATTCACAATTAGTACAGTGTCCCAACTTTTTTGGAATTGGGTGTTGTAGATAAGCGTAAAATTAAGACCAATTCTCTGCTGATGTAAATTCTTAAGGTGAATTTACATCACTCGTGAAAACGAGGTAGAACTATGAAACTCAGAACTCCGTTAAGATAATTTTCTTCCTCTGAAACTGTATGTTTGTGTGTATTTGTGTTTTAGCTTAGTTTTGATGTCATCTAGAATAGCCAATAAAATTCACGTTTCATTTATAAATAATCAATTGTCTAGTGTCATATAATTTCAAGGTTAAAACCTTTGCCAAAAGATCCTTGCTTGCTGCCTAGCTCGTAGCTTACTCATAATAATTACCCTTCTAAGAGATAACAAATTATCATAAGTGTGTTGACCGTGGCCAGGAAAACACATATTTAATTTGTTAAAATATACTGAGAATCACCGGCTCGCTGGACGACCCTTGATTTAAAGTGTGAACTATCAAATTTAGAATCAGTTTGAATCAGGTTGAATTAGGCTCTTCAGATCCTCTTCCTCTAAAACCTGAATTAATAATAAATTCCCTTACAACTGAGTTAAAATTACTTACAATCGAATAATTTTTATTTTGGTAAGAACAGGTGGGAAACAATACTCACTGCTCGTTACGCCCTAGATAACCTATGTCAGAATGGCCACCATGCATGACAGTTGTCTGAAGCACAAGTCTAAGCACAACAAAGAACCTGACATTTGCCGGCGACAGCCTATAATGTCACTACTGGTGTGTATAAAACTGTGAGTATAAAAAGGGCACACGGCATTCACTTCTTTTCTGAAGGAGATGTTCGTGATCCACTAAGCATGGCAAGCAAATGACGTAGTTTTTCCTCATGTGCCTCCTTCGTAGGCATCTGAGTTACACAAGCATGACACCGGATATGTTCCTTTTCATATAGGACTTCTGATCGGTTGAATGAGGACAAATCCCCTACAGCATGCTATAGGGAACAAAATACCCACTCCGCTATTTGTCTTATTGACTGACACAGGGGTGTCCAAACTCGGTCCTGGAGGACCACTGCCCTGTAGAGTTTAGCTCAAGCCAGCTCCAACACACCTGCTTTAATGTTTTTTGTATGCCTAGTGAGACCTTGATTAGCTGGTTCAGGTGAGTTTAATTGGGGTTGCAGCTAAACTTTGCAGGACAGCAGCCATCCAGGACTGAGTTTGGAGACCTCTGGTCTGACATTAAATTCAACTCCTCTAAATAAATCCCTGTCCTTAAGGTATACACCAACACTAAAAACTGTAACAGAGAAAGTCCTTGCTTAATCATTCTCAGAAAGGCTTAACCATAGGCAGAGCTCATGGCTTGGTATTCCTGAGAATACCTTTAAGGGAATAATGTCACTGACTGGAGATCTGAGAACAGAAGCTTCAGCAGGATGACTCTCTTAAGCCAGAGGAGGCCTAAGTTCTGTGGTCAGGACATCTTCCAAGGAGGCTCACAGAAAGGCTAGTGACCTGGAGTTGCTATTCAGGCAGAAATCTCCAGAGTGAACATCTCAAAAGGATGACCCTCTAGTGAGAAGAGACCTAGTGACTTTCTATTCTAGAAGAAGCACCCCAGGAAGACCACAGAGAACCTAGCCACCTGGCACTACTACCTAAACAAGCTCTAAAGGCTGAAGTCTCAGTATGACGAGGCTATCAGGGAGGCTTACGGATATCCTAACAACTAGATATTGCTCCCCAGCAGCAAATGCCTCAGTAGGACAACTCTCAAAGTGAAAGGAGACCTACACTGTAAAAAGTAATCACTGAATCTACTTAAGAAAAGCGAGTAAACATAACTGATTTTTACAAATTTGTTGAATTTACTTAATTACACTGTGTTATGTGAACTTTCAGGTGGATGAAATAGTTAAACTAAACAACTTTAGTAAACTACTTAAGAGCATCTAGTTTGTTGGATTAAATCCCACTACGTGCTCTAATAACTCTAGACCAATGTGCGAAGTTTTCACCATAGGTTGGGCGGAAGGTGGGTTTACCACCTCAACGGCAATACCCATAAGAAGACAACTAACTGAACTTCAGGAGTCAGACTCGGTGTTTGAAATGTGCGTCAAGTAGCTTAGCGTAGTTGTGGTGATCTACTTATAACTATATTGTCCCACACACGTGTGTGTCTATCGAGTTCTGAGGACAGAAAAGCGTCAGACATTTTTATATTCTTTCGTCTTGCACTGTGACGACGCGTCTCTCTACTTGTAACCGTCCAGTTAGCGCACGAGCTAGCCAGTGGCTTACAAGCTGAGATTACAATGCCTATCGATCTTCCTCTTTCTGCTAGTTGAACATAAATACACGTGAGTAAGGCATCATAGTATGTTGACATACCCGTAAACTTAATTGAAATTTATCATGTCTTCTGATCCGTTTTCAAGCATGTTAATGTTCGAACAAATTCAAGAAAAAAAAGTTATCAGCACAACCACTGTATTAAATGTTTAGATTTCAGAAAATATTTGGATTAGGAAACTTCACAATTTAAATAGCTTTTTATAAATGTCGTCCAATGCCCGCACTACTATAAACCATTTTCTTTTCAATTCTTGTGGCTCTTTTTTGGGGATTAAACTCCCTGCATTGGAAGTGTAATTCTACTTGCTTATTTGATTGAAAAGAGAGCTCAACTCTAAAAACTTATAAAATTTGAAGTCTATGGAATATGAAAATTCTCCCAATTCCCCCCAAAAATTGTTTTTTTTGTGTTCCACTAGTATATGTTACTTCACATAGGTGTGCTTAATAAAAACATCAAAAACTCTTTGCAGTTTTTGAAACCCTGCACAGAATAAGCAATTCATTTATATGTTATGCTGAATTCTGTCTTTGAGTGTAGTTACTATGAGTTTTTTTTTCCTAATCTGTACAGACTCTGACCACATCAATCGTGGCGATGAACAGCATTTATCCACGGCCGTCCACTCGTCCCTCGAACAAGGCCTTACTGATTTTCCCACGACATGGTTTTTTTTGTAATTATTTTTTGGTCTTGTTATATTCTGGTTATTTATTGTATGCAGACCATTCTGCGAGACCTGGCAAGAAAAAATCAGGACCAGAAACAAATATAAGATATAAATGATACAGACATGTGACGAAAAAAAAAAACTTCTAAGGACAAAGGAAATGAAGTATAATAAAAGAACAGAGTTGAAAGAAGAGAAAAAATCCTTTAAAGGTTTATTTTTCACCCAAAAATTAAAATTCTGTCATTGTTTACTCACACTCATGTCGTTCCAAACCTATGAGACATTTGTTAATTTTCGGAACACAATTTAAGATATTCTTGAATGCCAAATCCCAGTGTAGCTTTCTGCATAGACAGCCACCTTACAACTACCCGTTCAAGGGACCCAAAGAAGAACATGTACGCGGTTTCACCTCATAGATTAACCCAGACGCATTGCCGGGATGCTGCTGACTCAGGAGTAGGCGTTCCTGAGAGAACACGCATGCACTGTGCCTTTTTACAATCATTCTAGAGTTTTTCAATCAATATCTTCATTTGTGTTTCCGAAAGATGAATTATGTCTTACTGGTTTGGAACGACATGAGGGTGAGTAATTAATGATGACAGAATTTTCATTTTTTTTGGGTGAACTAACCCTTTAAAAAAAAAAAATCATGTGAAGAAAGAAAATAGAAATTAGGTAACAAGGAGTCTTGACAATTTAGATGAAGGAAGAGTAAAGGAAACACAAAGAGGAAAGAAGTCAGAAAGGAAGGATAGAAAAGAATAAAGGTAAGTAAGTGAAAGATATATAAAAATCAAAAAGGAGGTTTGAAAGAAAGAAATAAATCAGATAAGCAAGAGAACAAAAACAAGGAGTCTAATATATGAGTGATTGAGACGTGAAAACCACTCGTTTAAGACATCTCTCTTGATCATGGTTTTCTGGTCAGTTTTTAGAAATCACACAAAAGAGAATATACTGTATATGTCAGTATTTAACCAAAATGCTGTTGTTGTTTTTTTAAATTGTTTTTACACTTTTCAAATGTCAAAGCAGCAGTTTCAGAATAGATTATTGTATAGCTGGCATACTGTTCAGTTTGTCTTGTCTTATTGTACAACAGATTGAATGTCTTTTTTTTAATCTCTGGGTTCCACTGCTGTGCTCAGTTTGAAAAGGCATTTATATCTAAACATAATACACAGATATTAGTTTGTTTGCAAATGTTTAACCTGAATATGCACTGTTAAAATGTAATTACTTATGTTTGTCATATTGTATTCTTGTTTCTAGGACTGTGATGAAGAAGAGATGTCAGTCGGCCTGTTGAGCGTGATCCCTGAGCTGAGGACTCTAGAGCCATACCTAACTCACTGCATTTAATGCCTTGTCTACTGCAATCATTTTGGAAGGTACAATTGATTTGGATGATCTGGAAAATCCTCCCCAAGATATGCCTGCTCTTTGGACTTGGATTTATGCTATGAAATTATAGTATCCTCCAGAATTGAAGGACACCTTTGATTTCATTCAAAGAATGCAATCTCTGAAAAATCTTCTCATGTAGAAAGATGTCATGATGGCGTGATGGGAGCGGATGGATTTACAGTGTCATAAAGGGATGTTGATGTTTTGGCCTGTTTTTTTCTTTTTTCCTACTGATGTCAGTATGGCAATTTTTCTTAGTGGTTAAATTGTTAGATTTGATAGCTGACTAAAAAATAATGCCTTGAAGTACATTGTTTTAACGATAATTGCTCTATTGGTGTGCTCCAATCGTTTTTGTCTTTTGTAGTAACAACTTAACGTTTGAGTACAGCTTACTTAGAAATTTACGGGCAATCGTTTCCACACATTGTCTAGGATGGGAACAAAGCAACGTGTACGAGCACTGTTTTGTCTTGAGTTCTGTGCACTAAGCTTAAGCTGCAATCTCTAAGTTGTGGCCTGAACTTTGTCAAATTTGAGTTATTGCGCAACACTCAATGTTTGCCTTTAACCTATACATATACACAAGTTACCTATACAAAGTTACAGTAAGTTTTATTAACTCAAAAATGATAAACTAATTTGCTTGAGAAATTTGAGGCAATCAGTTTCCACAGGTTTTCCAAGTAAGTTCAACTCATTACTTTTTACAGTGTAGCAATGCTCCACTTCAAAAGCAGTCTCAACACACTGTTCTGCATCTGACAAAGAGCCGAGAACAGACATGAATGCATCGCTGTGAGTGCCTTCAGCTCCCTTAGCAGCCAAACGCTAGCACTATTCCTAAAGAGAGAGCTGAAAATTGTATCTTACCTAGCTTCTTTGAAAAGTCGAAGGCATTCCACCCAGATGCACGTCCCTTGAGAATATAGGGATGGTGTGAACAAGGTTTTAATTGAGAAATCCTCATAATGCATGCATTCAGCTCCCAAGAACTAAATGTGCATGCTCCTCACTCGTACACAGACGAAAGGTCTTGTGGGGCCAGTTGCATCAACTTATACACTATGTTAAGACTGTGTCTTAAGAAGTAGTTTGATGAATTTACAGTTAACCCGTTTATCTTTTCCAAATGCAATCAAACTGATCTACCTTTTTATGGAAATTACTTTAAATTATTTCTTCCAGACTGGTCATCATTTTGTAGATGACCAACTTTTAAGACTAGTCTAAGCAGTTTATGCAAGTTCAAACACAAGAGCACTTTCAAGGTGCATTTTCAAGCTTTTCCAACACTTTACAGCTGTGGTAAAATACATGTTTCCATACATACTTCACTTTAAATCAGATGTTATTGTGCTATTAAAAACCACCTGTCTGGATTGCACTGCCTAATATAAATAGCCAACATGCAGAATATAAATTACAAATAAA
>JADLZN010000235.1:20000-40124 GCA_018155175.1 Sinocyclocheilus anophthalmus
TATCTATCTATCTATATATCTTATCTATCTCCTGTCCGTCCCGCATGCATCTACTTCTTCTATCTATCTATCTATCTATCTATCTATCTATCGTCCATCATCTATCTATCCTATCATCTATCTATCTATCGTATCTATCTGTCTACTGTCCGTCCGTCCGTTCCCCCACTTTTTCTGATAGACTTCATTGCCTTCAAAACAACTAATTTTTAAAACTACTTTAAATTTCAAACTACCTCAAACTCAAAACCTTCAAACATTAAGCTTTTAAAACCTTTTCAAACTTTCAGGTCTGGCTTGAAAATTTGTCTTGACAAACCTTTTTGTCTAGTTATTGAATAAAATGATTGGGCGGCAGTTGTATATAAGAAATCTTAGTTTGGCTTTGGATATAGTTATTATACCTTGTTATTTATAAGTTTTTTATAAATTATGCGAATGTTTATATTACAGTTTTTCTGAGTCGCTTTGGTGCATTACTTGTGTCATCCTTAATATTTGCAAACTTGTGCATTTCTCAAAACAATTCGTACAAACAGCACCACACTATGGATTACCTGCAAAAGCCTGTAACTTACTCAACATTTTTAGTTCATCTCTCAAAAGTAAGTATTAATGTCAATGAACATATCAGTGCCATCAAAATGAAAAGTCATTGTTCACAAACAAACTAGTCAAAATTCTTAGTCATGTTGTCAATATAACAGTGCACTCTGTTAGTATTACCTGATGTAAACTATGGCAACAGTTTGGATGACAGTTACTGTATTGAAATGCAGAAGGCTGCACTTCTTATGTATGCCATATATCCATTTCAAAAGTACAAATTTACACATTACTGTATGTTGGATATTGGATAGAAATAGACGGATAGGATTCACAGTAACCCTTTACTAGTTGTCTACAAAAAAAACGTCAATGGGATATAGAAAGTAATATGGGCACAAAGGTGAAAATAAAGAAAAATTAGAAAGGCAAATACAGGAAACACCCCTTAGGCAGAACTTTGCTCATGCAGCACTGTTTGAGGAACTGCAGTGCAGTCTGTCTACGCCTGCTGACGTGCCAGTCTGTCGGTCCATCACAACAAATATCTTCCCTTGCAATGCAATGTGGAATTGGAGTCAAGTGAACCATCTCACAACTTCATATACGTGGATGAGGCTGGCTTCAACCTGACCAAAAGCAAAAGGCGTGGTTGAAATTTCATCTGCCACAGAGCTACTGTTGATTTGCCAGGCCAACAGGGAGGAAATATCCATTGTCCGCCATAGCTTCCTGCTCTGCCATCACCACCCGGCCGCCCTGCTCTGCCTGCACCGCCATGGCTCCCCGCTCTGCCTGCACCGCCATGGCCCCCCGATCTGCCTGCTCCGCCATTTCCCCCCCCACTCTGCCTTTTCGCTTCACGTGGACCTGGCCCTCCATCCCTGGCCCTCCATCCCCTGTTCCGCCTCCACTCCACCACCCTCCTGGACTTTTTGGGTTTTGTTTGGGCGTCTGGAGCCGCCCTTAGATGGGGGGGGGATATGTAATGTGGGGTTTGGTGTTTGGGTTTTGTTTCATGTTCATGTTTTCGTGTCTTTTATTTTGTAATTGTTTCATGTTGTTAGTGTCATGTTTCCCTTGCCCTCTTGTCTTCATGCTATTGTTTCCTTTGTTCATTGTGTCATGTTCTGATTGGTTGTCTTAGTCATGTGTCTTGTTTCCCATTGGTTTGTTCTTGTCATGTTACCCTCTTGTTTCCTATAAGTAGCTTAATGTTCCCATTGTCTCTCGTTGTGTATTGAAGTTGTAACCCGCTGTCGGTTAGTTTAGTCTGTTCATGCCTCATCAAGTCTGTGTTTCTATTCTTGGATTATGTTTGTATTTTGGATTTCACCTTGTTTGAATAAACTGCACATGGGTTCTTCAACTCGCCTTCAGTGGATTGATTCGTTACACCACGTTTGTTTTCATGTTAGAGTTCAAACAATAATATCCGTTCTATTTTTGGAGAAAAAAAAAGGTCTTAAGATGTTTTAAATATAAAGACAAAACATCTGATGACATGCATGTCTTTTTATGATTTTTAGAGGTTTAATTCAAACCAAATACTGCTAAACTGCCCATACTACTTCATAAGATGTATAAAAAATTAAGGAAATATATGGTTCAGGGCCCGTATTCACAAAACATCTTCAGGCTAAAAGTAGCTCATAACTCGCCGATTTAGGAGAAAATCTTAAAAATAATGTGCGTGTCAGTCCTAAATTTAGGACTCCAAAATGTTTGTTCTAAAAGTATTTCACAAAGCGTTTTTAGCAGTAAAACTAGCTCCTAAATCTGTGACAGGTTAGGAGTAGTGAAGAGGACTCCTAAGTCACTAAGACCAAGCCACAAACTATCCTAAAATAGCTGTTGTCAGCAGTCTGCCTCAGAACCTAAACATTTTAGAAACATTTGCTGATAATGAGCTTTTATAAAGGTTTGGTTTTGGAGGTTACCCAACTCCAGATATTCCTTTGATTATATCCCAGTTGGGCAATAATTAACAGCTTGCATCCTGTTTGGTTTTCTTTTACGTTTGCATGCCCTACTATCAGCCGTGATTATTCCACTGTTAATATGCATATCCGCTAATTATGAGAAGCATACATGTAAGAGGCTGACAATAAGATGAACATATACTTGTTTAATTAGTGACACGTAGCCTGCATTTTAAAATCTCTATTTGAATGTGGCAATTAGCAGTTTTATTTTTAAACCTTTATTTGAATATGGCAACATAATATTGTGCTCTACGATATTTCTATGAATAAATCTCTGACAGAGACTATCAGCCAATCACTGTGTGCATAGTTAATAAGCTTGATGACATCATCCATAGCAACAAGGTCAACCCCGCCCCCTTACTCTTAGCTTAAGACTTCTCTCTATTCATTAGTAAAAGTTTGTTTTAGCAGCTTTGTGAATAGGTTTTAAGATAAAACTCTTAGCTATAAACTTTTACTGCTATTTAGGAGAACTCTTAGTGGTAAGAGAAAATGTTTATGAATACGGGCCCTGGTCACTCAAACCATGTATGGAAATGAAAAAGTGTCCTTACATGCTCACCATTGGAGCCTGGATGTCATCTAGTGGAAACGTTTGGTACTGCGCCCAAACAAAATCTGACTAAATGCTCAATTTTTGAAAATCAACCTAAAATTTGGAACACAACTTTTTTCCCCAAAATTTTCCTGCAGTTTTACAGTAAAAATGTTTTGCAAATATACATATATACATAAAATATTTTTTTTGTCTACACATTTTACATACAAATTTAAACTTAACTTTTTTTATTTTACTTTCATAACTTTTTCTCTTCTGCAATCTGCCAAGTTTCCCTTTAAAAACAGACCAAGTATTTAAGATATATAAAGTTGCAAATGTCATTTTGGAGTTTATGGGACTGACAGTTAAGGGGTTAAAGGGAAAATTGAGAATGAAATGACAAAAAAACAAACTATCTTACTATACGGATCAATATTACTGTCCAAATATATAGACTAAACCCAATCCCTACCCCTAAACTTAGCCCTACCCATAATTTATTCCTAAAATCAGAGGGAAATGATAGCTGATTAACAAGGGTGTAGAAGCACCTAACCCTGATTGTAAGTCTAAAACAGATATTTCCTGAAAAGTTATCCCTCAATTCTGATTGGTTGATTGGAATTTTGTTCCAGGATCAACAAGGATGTTGATCGAGGAACATGTTGTACTTGGTGAAATCACGCTCACCCCGACTATACAGGTACTTAAGTAGAAATGCCTGTACCTGATGGCAGGTGTTGAAGTCCAGACCGGATTCTGCGGGCTGCAGGAGCGCGACAGCAGAGACAGAGAGAAAATCACCGACCGTTTACTGGAGACACAAACCATCTGAACCAGACTGAACGTAAACATATTTTCATTTAACCCTCAATCTCTCCTTGGGGTCAATATGACCCCAATCAAGCTTTCCTTAGTTTAAAAAAATGGTTCCCTTCATCTCAGTGAAATAAGATTTTTGTGACTTTTCTACATTTTCTATCTATATTAACATAAAATTAATTGGGCTTCATTCGGTTGTTCTGAAGGTATGTTTTTTTTTTTTAACTAATTGTATTTGGGGTCATATGACCAAAAAATTGCAAAATGATGGGAAATGTGAAAAAATTATATAAAGTATATTTTTTCATTTGGTAAAAATAAACATAATATGGCATAAATCTGAACATTTCCATACAGAAATGAAGGTCTGGTACTAGAGCACAAATGCAATGTAGAAAAGACATGCTCACAGTTGTATTTGTGGTTTACGAGGACTCTCCGTAGTCGTAATGGTTTTTCTACTTCGTTTACAAACTGTATTTTCTATTGCCCTACCCCTAAACCTACCCATTACAGGAAACTTTCTGCATTTTTAGAATTTCATAAAACCCACGGTTTGGTGTTTTATGAACCGACACAGGAAATGTCCTCATAAACCATGTTTACGTTGTAATACCCATGTCATTATACACATTTGGGTCCTCATAAACCATATAAACCTGTATACCTACACACACACACACACACACTCAATAGACCTCACTCTCATACACACACACACAGCACCCTCAGTAGAACCTCTCTCTCATACACACACACACACGACGTCTGGTCATGACAACTCTCTGATGATGGCATGATTTGTACAGACAATGTTAATGTATTTGGTCTTGGCATAATAGATCTGCTACGCTGCTGCTGCAGAGCAAATACCGAGACTTGCTCTGCCAATACATCCACAACATGCTGCAGTAACCATGTAAGAAATATTACCATACATGAAATACCCCATATAGTGTACATGAATCACCTCGTAGCAGATCTCTACAGGTGGAGCTGGGGAAGGTGGAGGGTTTCTGAAACAAGCTGCAACTGCTACGGTAAGCCCGAGTCATATATTTGAATGCTGAGCAGCGAGCTCATTGGCTACCGATACAGGAGAGAACCAATCAGCTGTGTCATGTGATGATGTCATTAGGTCAGATGGAGTTAGACCTATTTTAGAGTTTCATGCCAGAACTCTGTATGTATGATTGTTACAGAGAGCATTTGTATCAAATTTGCCCAATGAAATCAGCCACACATGCAGAACACGTGTGAGTGAGACCTAATTCATGCACATGCGCACACACACATGCAGAGAGACCAAGAGAGAGAAGAAACAGAGATGAAAGCAACTGACCTTTTCCAATTTGAGAAAGTTTATGTTGAGATGTAAGAGCTGTGTCTGTGTTTTGAAAACAAAGAAATTGTTCCCACATAAAAAATATAAAAGAACGTCTTTGGTGTCCTGCACATGGTTCATTCTGTGCTGGCAGTATGGCAAAGAGGTACACTCTCCTCGAGACCCTGGACTACGTGCTGGATTCCAGCGAAAATGAAGAAGGCCTGAAAGACTCTGAGCCAGAGGACTGCAATCCCCCTGAAGACAACACAGGGTTGGAAGAGGAGTACCATGAATCGGATGAGGACTGTGAAGAGGCAGATGCAGACCAAACCTTCAGTTCTAAAAATGGGCAAATAACCTGGTCTACTACTCCACCTCCACAGGGGCCAGGGAGATCTTCAGCTGCATGAGTTACAAAGCTGACTCCTGGACCAACAAGGTATGCGTGCTCTTGTGTAGAGGACATAAAGTCAACTTTTTATTATTTTTTCCATCAAGCATCCAAAGCATCTTGGTGGAGATGATAAATGTTGAAGGAAAGCATGTATATGGTGCTGACTGGAGGGATGTGGATTGGACAGATATGGATGCATTTATTGGTCTGCTCTTTCTTGCGGGAGTTTATCGCTCCAACAATGAGGCCCTGTCCAGTTTGTGGGAGACTGAAACTGGGCGTGCAATTTTTCATGCTGTCATGCCACTGAGAATATTTCAAATTTTGTCAAGAGTCATCCAATTCGATGACAGGGCCACAAGACCTTCTCGGCGTGAAAGTGCCATGCTGGCACCAATTCGGGATCTGTGGAATTTATGGGTTGAGCGTCTCCCACTAATGTTCAACTCTGGTCTGGACATAATGGTCGATGAGTGCCTGGTGCCATTTCGAGGTCGATGCTTGTTCAAGCAGTGCATGCCTAGTAAGCCGGCGAAATATGGAATAAAAATCTGGGCAGCGTTTGATGCCAGGACGAGCTATGCATGGAACATGCAAATTTACACAGGCAAGCCACGAGATGGACAGCCAGAGAGAAATCAGGGCATGCGTGTGGTCCTTGATTTGACCGCTGGACTCCAGGGACACACAGTCACGTGTGATAATTTCTTCACTTCTTATGCTCTTGTCCAGGAGCTCCTGAAAAGGAAGTTGACCATGGTTGGTAGAGTTCGCAAAAACAAACCTGAACTCCCACATGCTCTTCTGACAACGAGAGACAGAGCTGTGTTTTCCTCTCGTTTTGCATTCACTGAGACACACAGTCTTGTGTCATACTGCCCCAAAAGGGGTAAAAATGTGCTGCTCATGAGCACGTCACAAGGATGCCAAAATCAGTGACAGGGAGGACAAGAAGCCAGAGGTCATCTTGGACTACAATCACTGCAAAGGCAGAGTTGACAACCTTGACAAGGTATTTACAAATTTTATGATTTGATGCATTATTTTGCTAATTTTTCAAAGTTGATGATAGAGCGAGTGGCATTTATTTTGCCAGCAGATATACTAATTTGTGTGTGTGTGTTTGAAATATTGCAGATGGTTGCAACCTACAGCTGCAAGCACAAGACAAATTGTCGGCCAATGCTTGTCTTCTCTACAATCCTTGATGTTTCGGCCATAAATGCCTTTGTGGTGTGGAGAGAAGTCAATCCATCATGGGAGAGAGGGAAGAATATGAAAAGGAGGCTCTTTCTAGAGCAGCTGGGGAAAGCTCTGGTGTCCCCTCACATGGAGCGACGGCAACACCTGCCTCATGCACCAGCCTCTGCAGCAATCCTAAAGAGACAACAGATTCTTCCGACGCTCCAGGGCCCTCCACTGAACCTCCACCATCAAAGAAAAAAAGGTGTCAGGTTTGTCCATGGGCCAACGATTCGAAAACTGACAAGCAGTGCGCAAACTGCAAAAGAGCCATTTGTGCTGCTCACACAGTGTTCTTGTGCCGGATGCGCGTGGACTGATTATTGTCTTACCATGTGTTTTACATGTTTTTTTGTTGGTTGTTATTGATTTTATGTTCAGTGTTCAGAATGTGATTGTAAGAAATGTTATTGTTATTCATTCAAAATTCACTCTTCAGTCCGGTTCATTTCTGCATATTGCTGTTGGTTTTATTTACATATGATTTAATTAATTTCTTCTATTTACTAAAATTAATTATTATCTTTTACACATGGTTCATTAAAATCAGTAATATGCAACTACAATCTGACTCTGTCTTGTCCTTTAGGTGTGTCTTATGTGGCATTTTCACATCAAATTTCTGTGGCATTTTGTAAACACAGACATTTCAAAATGCATCAAAAACTAAAAAAAAATGTACTATTTGAAAGAATATTTATTTGTAATGTTTTCTAATGTTTATATATACATAAATTCACAAAATGTATCACAAAAGTTGAGATAGAAGCAGTTGGTCACATCCAGTAAAATGAATGGCTCTCAATGGCCCTCTGCTGGTCAATTTATTTCCTAAACTGTAATCCTTTTAGGTTTATTTCTAACTAGCAGATGGCAGAATTCTACACCTAACGCCTAGATCAATATCCAGAAGCAACTTAAATAAAATTTAGGTCGTCCTTTAAGTGATTTTTTTCATAAAAAATTTATATTTCACATGCAAGCTAATGTTGTAGTTGAGGAATTTTGTGGTAAACAGGTACATAAGTACTTCATATCTCCCAAAACACATCATTAATGTATAGATGAGAAGTAAACGAAAAATTGATATATTATTTGTATGATTAAAATGTATATATTTTTTACAATTACGTCATCAATTATTGACCCCAAATACCAGTAGTGTAATCAGGAAACGTGGAGCTTATGAGGATTAACAAATGATTAGAAGGTTGTAAAGGAAAACAAGACCAAAACACTAAGAAAATGACCACAGCGATGACATTATTGGAATATATACAGGTGCATCTAAATAAATTAGAATGTCGTGGAAAATTTATTTCAGTAATTCAACTCAAACGGTGAAACTTGTGTATTAAATATATTCAATGCACACAGACTGAAGTAGTTTAAGTCTTTGGTTCTTTTAATTGGGATGATTTTGGCTCACATTTCACAAAAACACACCAATTCTTGATAAATTAGAATACTTCATAAGACCAATAAAACATTTTTTAGTGAATTGTTGGCCTTCTGGCAAGATGTTCATTTAACTGTACATGTACTCAATACTTGGTAGGGCTCCTTTTGCTTTAACTACTGCCTCAATTCGGCGTGGCATGGAGACAATCAGCCTGTGCCACTGCTCTTTTAATAGAAGGCCTGGGGGGGGGGCACGAACAGGTTGCTTTGATAGCGGCCTTCAGTGTCATCTGCATTGTTGGGTCTGGTGTTCTCTCATCTTCCTCTTGACAATACCCCATAGATTCTCTATGGGGTTCAGGTCAGGCGAGTTTGCAGGCCAATCAAGCACAGTAACACCATGGTCATTGAACCAGCTTTTGGTACTTTTGGCAGTGAGGGCAGGTGCCAAATCCTTCTGGAAAATTAAATTAGCATCTTCAAAAAGCTGGTCAGCAGAAAAGCATGAAGTGCTCTAAATGTCCTGGTAGATGCTGCGTTGACTGTGGACTTCAGAATGGACCAACACCAGCAGATGACATATGCACCCCAAATCATCACAGACTGTGGAAACTTCACACTGGACTTCAAGCAACATGGTTTCTGTTCCTCTCCACTCTTCCTCCAGACTCTGGGACTTTGATTTCCAAATGAAATGCAAAATTTATTTTCATCTGAAAAGAGGACTTTGGTCCACTGTGTTTCTGAAGTCCACAGTCAACGCAACCATCTACCAAGACATTTTAGAGCGCTTCATGCTTCCTTCTGCTGACAAGCATTATGGAGATGCTGATTTCATTTTCCAACAGGACTTGGCACCTGCCCACACTGCCAAAAGCAACCAAAGTTGGTTAAATGACCATGGTGTTACTGTGCTTGATTGGCCACAACCTCGCCTGACCTGACCCCCGAGAATCCATGCTACGCCGCATTGATGCAGTAATTCATGTAAAAGGAGCCCCTACCAAGTATTGAGTACATGTTACATAAATAAACATACTTTCCAGAAGGCCAACAATCACTAAAAAATGTTTTTTATTGGTCTTATGAAGTATTCTAATTTGTTGTGAATTGGTGGGTTTTTGTTTAATGTGAGCCAAAATCACCACAATTAAAAAGAACCAAAGACTTAAACTACTTCAGTCTGTGTGCATTGAATTTATTTAATACACGAGTTTCACAATTTGAGTAGAAGTACTGAAATAAATGAACTTTTCCCACGACATTCTAATTTATTGAGATGCACCTTTACATACTGAATTTGAATTGGCTACATAACAACACTAATTATTTACGTTGTGAGTATTTGTTCTTTTGTTCGAACTGTTTATATGTAATGTTGATGTTTTATTCCTGCCCCTGGACCACAATTCTTTGCTTGTTACTTTATGAAAGGCCCGTTCACACCAAGGACAATAATGATGAAGAAAGGGACTTGTGTTGGATGGAAGGCGGCAGCAGCACAATAATAATTTTGTCTTGATTATCTTCTTTTCATAATCTTTGGAAGCCAAAACTGAAATTGAAACTCTATTACAATTTATTTCACAGCCCTTCAATGAACAATTGTATTTTTATTAACTATTAACAAAGATTAATAAAAGCTGTATAATACGTTCCATATTTCTCTTAAATTTGCATGGTTAAATGAAGACAATTAGAAAGTTGATCATTGATAATAAAACCACACATTATTCTTTTATTCGTTACTCCAGATGTACTTTACATTTTTTCCTTATTTCATCAACCGCCCAGCTGTAAATATGAACCTGCATGAAAACGAAGCACGAGTTCTGGATCAGCATGTGTCATCTGTTATTTCAATGTTTTCTGTTTTTCATAATGTCTTCTCTAATGTATTCCAGCACGCAGGGTTGGTTATAGCAAGACAAAAGTCTCTGTGTGTTTTTGATTTATTTGAATCAGAATGATGTTTAATGCGCCTGACTGCATGCAGCAAAGAAACAAAACATTTCTTCATAGATTAAATCAACGAAAAAATAGAAAGCGCGAGTTAAACTCCTCAACTCTCCGCTCTGTGGGGGGGGGAAAATAAACAGGAGTTTTTGGTGTTAAGCCAATCAGTCACAGCCGGATGGGGTTTAAATCACTGGTGATACGGGGGAGGGGGGGTGTGATGTTGTGTGGGCAGCTAAAGCGTCAAAATTTGAACGAGTGAGGGAGTGTGAGAGACGGAGCCTGGTGGGTAAATAAATCATAGCATAGAATGCCATACATAATACTCAAAAAAAAAATGTGGTGAAGCCTGTCAGGAAAAAGGCCATAGATTGAATAGTGTGTCCAGTCTGAGAGGGCGACCCAAGGTATGTGTAAGGCGGCAATTCTCGAGGTGGTGGTGAGACTGTGTGATGTGCATCAAAGGCGATAAGGCAGCCTAACCTGAACCTGAGTGGAGCGGAAGAGAAGAGACATCAGGGGGTAAACCACATACTTAGCATGGATTTCCGAAAACGGATATGGATCATAAGTGGTATAACAACTGTGTGGCGTTTCGATGGTTTGAACTCATCAAAATCAGTTAACCGAGTGGGTTTCAAACTTGTTTTTTTTGCGGTCGAAATAAGTAAAGGCAAAATTAAAAGGTCACATGAAAAAGGTGGGCAAAGACTATAATAAGAAAATACAACAACATATGTCTTTGTAGGGATTTCAGAGGTCGATGCAATTACAAGCATGGTGAGTGATAAATAGTTCCCTTAAATCATTGTCGAAGGGTAAGATACATAAGTAATGCCTGTGGGGGTGATAGACGGCTGACATTGGGAATTGCTGTGTCGTAAATCTATAAAATGTCGGCGCGCAGGTTTAAAGAGAAATCTATCTTTTTAAAAAAAGAAAAAAAAGAGAGAAAAAAAAAAAAAAGAAAATTTGTTATTTCTTGTAATTGTTTTGGGTTTTAAAATAGGACAAAAAACGTTGGGTGTCATGAGAGTCCCACTCAATTAGAAATAGTTTCCAAATAAACCTCAACATGCATACTTAGATGCATAGGCAATACATTAATCTAATTCATAGTATCTAATAAAGTGCTTTTTTTCGAGTTTCTATTTTTGTAATCTGACTTTATAACTCGCAATTGTACGTAATCACACATTTCTAACTTTAAAACTTGCAATAGGTTTTTTCTCTCTCAGTATTTGCAAGATATAAATTCACAATTGTAAGTTATAAAGTCCATGTCTTGTATTTGGTTTATAGCTCCAATTCTGATGTTTATAATTGGCGCACAAGGGGTTGTGTTGGCGGGTTTACCAGAAATTGAACTTGTCATACCCAATTGCGATGGTGATATCACGGAATTCATAGGACTTTGTATAACAAATCTCGAGATTGGTGTTTATATCTATATCTACAATTTCGAGAAAAAAAGAGTGGCAGAGCATTATCTTTTTGTATTTAATGGTGTAAACAACTCCCATAAAAGTATCTTCGATGACAGGGGTAGCCCAACTAAGTACATGTTAGCATGCATCTCACCTCAGCGTTATACTTGAATTCCATTTGGCATCGGTCTTAATCAGTCCTGTCAGGGAGCGAATTCATAAACTTAGTGACGTGCTTCTGTGGGGGGGACACACCCCCACCTTCACGACACCCAGGTCACCTGTCGGGCCTCTGCGCGGCCATCTTTGCAACTGGCGACTGGTAAGAAAAAAAAAGCGGCAGACCCAGACCATCTGTGAGAACTGCGCTGGTAAGAACACCCTACAAATACAATCACACAGGACAGCTGCTACACAACACTATACACACATGCATGTTTACAGTATGAGCAAAAATCCTATTGCAAACGAAAACGCTTGACAGTAAGTAATGCAAATGTGTATACATAGAGAAGAAATGTTTCTAAACAGAGAGAGGCTTTAAGTGAGATGGACATTCTTGGATTGAATGACCTCAATCCAAATAAATTCAAAACATATTAACGTACCGAAGACACAGAGAAAGACGTCAAGAGGAAACGCTTGTTCTGAACAGTATCTGTAAGGAGAAACAAGAATAGAAGATTAAGAGAAGAACAGGAGAAAAAAATGTGATACAATGACTTTGAGTTTAGAATGATTTACCTACAAAATACAGAAAATAATATATAGATACATATTCAGAATACTGTTTTAATGTTTGCAATGCTGATAAAACCTTACATGAAATTATGCAAAAAGTAACAAAACAAAAACAAAAAACGACATGCCTACATTTTTTATTGCAAAAATCCAAAAACGTAATATTGTAAACCAGTACATTTTGACACCTGCATCACATGACCAGCTACTACCTCCGGCATTATTACACTTCTCTTGTGCCGTCACCCCTTCAAAGCTTGTTCAGTCACTCGCGAGCACTAGTAAAGTGAACAGTTAACATGATCAACTAGGTTAAGCCGTGCCCGCATGTCGTAGTGCTGCTGTCATGTCGTCATTACTCAGGTCTGCATCATTTCAGATACGACTTCTGTCTGCCGGTGGCATGTATACATTTTCCCCACCAACCACCAACCATCGCTATAAAAATCCATTGCCAGATCCTCCATGTCATGGTGTTTTGGGATACAACTGCTAATGTGCCTATTAGCACCAGCTCACTGGACGCGCTTTTTCATTAACTGAACGCACTTAGTGCTGAAATGCTGCCCAGGAAGCGCGTTTGTCCAAGTGATTTAACAAAAGGTTGTCAAATAAACCAGCCTAGTTGGAATTATGATCATCAAGGTTTCATCAAACCATTACCATTCCGTGCGTTCCCCCAGTCCTGCACACACACGGATTCAACACATCCTAACTGCCAATTCCTCTCCGTCATCCCAGACCAAGGATCATGTGCTAACCTCCATCATCAGAGCAACAGAAGACCCCATGATTTCCGACACTCACTGGCAAAATAAGGAACATTACATTAGTGTTTGGCGTATCATGACACCCGTACACGTTTAAGACAAGTGTCTTATGATGTACTTTACCATGTTTCCTAATTTTGTTCCCTTTAGACTTCCTCCTATAGGTTTTATGGCACCGTCCAAGGTCCCCAAAAACACTTTCATTTTATCATAATTGCACTTTTCTTTTTATTTTATTATACATTAGCCAAAAGCAAAAAGGCCTTCTCTACACACTTAGTCTCGGCTTCTTTCTTTTTTCTATTGCTGTTGTTCTTTTTAATTATTATAGCCCTAAAAAAACCTTGCTACGTGTATGCATTAATGCTATGTGATCCGTGTTATATCACTTGTATATCATTGCTCTTTTGTTTGATTTTGATTGCTTCTATTGTCCTCATTTGTACGTCGCTCTCGATAAAAGCGTCTGCTGAATGATTAAATGTAAATGTAAATATATCATATCCCTGCAACTTAACCTCACTCTCACAGTGGTCTTAAACGTTCGAATCTAAAAGCCGCCTTTCCTGAGAGCCTACTCTTCTCTGATTGTCAGATTCTCATCTTTTGTCATTGGTCAACTCTGCGCTGTTGGTCAGTAGGCTCAGTCCTGTTTGTGATTGTGGTCCACTCTGCTCTGATTGGGCATATGGCGCGTCCGACCTGTGTTGGTTTGGCACCTGTCTGCTCGGCTTGGTCAGAATGCTCAGTTCCCTGTTGCGTGGTTTCAACTTCTGCTCTGATCATGGTCCGTATGCTCAGTCTCTTGGGTGTTCCTCTGCTCTGATTTGTCATCATGCTCCGTTCTTTTGTGATTGTCAACTCTGCTCTGATTGGTCATGTATTCTCAGTCTGTTGTGGGTGTCACCTCTGCTCTGATGGCATGCTCAGTGTTGTTGATTGGTCAACTTCTGCCTCTGATTTTGGTCAGATGTCTCAGTCCCCTGGTTGTGATTGTCCCCCTGCCTCATGATTGTCGATGCCATTTCTGTTGTGCTTGGTCAACTCTGCTCTGATGGTCAGGTAATGCTCATTCTACATGCCACTGTGATTGGTCACTCTGAATCATGATTGGTCAGATTCCTCAGAATCTGTGGATTGTCTACTCTGCTCTGAGATTGGTCAGATTCTCATGTTGGTTCTCGTTGTGATTTGGTACAACTCTGCCCCCGAGTGGAATCATTTCCTCAGGTTCCCGTAGTATCCTCTGTTGTGATTTTGGCTTCTTTCATTCCTATTCTGCTCTGATTGGGGCAGGCATGCTCAGTGTCTGTTTTGTGATTGGTCAACCTCGGCTCTTATTGGTCAGCATGCTCAGTCTTCGCTCTTGCGTTCTGTTAAGTGATTGGTTCAACTCTGCTCCCTACCCATTTGGTCAGTTCATGCTCAGTCTGTCTGTGATTGGCAACTCTGCCTGATATGGTCATACGCCCCAATGGACAATCAAGAAATTGACTGTCGTTGTGGAGAAAGAAACCTTTTTCAAAGTTGAAAAATAAAACAATGCACTGTGAAAAACAGCCTCAAGTCTTAGAAAGATGCCAACCTCTGTAGTGTGGTGTTTGTTCTCTGGTTTCTGCCCAGGCGCAGCGGCAGGACTTTGCCTCCTTATTCTCCACGAATGCAGTTTAATTTTTCGAAAGGTGTACCATATTCATTGACTGTCCTCTGCACTCCAACAACTTCACCTGGGAGATATTCACATACACCAATAACACGACAAAGTATGGCCCCCGTGCAGTTGAATTGGTTTGGAAGTCCATCGCTTATGAACGGTTTCTTCATCGGCTGCTACTAGATCTCGCTAGATTGAATGCTTTTGCTTTAGATAATGCTTCCTTTGCATGCTGATAAAATGCTTACCGTGTGGTAGTCGTACCAGCGGGCGTTTGGCACGTAGCCCCTGACCACACTCATGCCCTTCACAAATCAAAATCAATGACAAATTAATAAACAACAGTCATAAAAACACCCGACCTCCCCTTACTGACTGAATATAGCCCTATGAGAGTGTGTGACTTAATAAAAGACATACAAATTACTGAAAAAAACAAAACATTTTAATATAAAATATTTAATATATTATTTATTAAAATACACTTTTAAACAATCCTTTTAAATTAAAATAATAATAATTATGTAATGAAATTCATTAATGATATATTAATAAACAATGCTATCATGTACATAAATTCCTTGAAATCATCCATAGTTTTCATGAAAAAAAATTATTAATATAAAAGTAGAAATAATTCTGTTAATATATTGGCACACTGTGTATATTATTATATATGATCATATTCATACAATATAACTATTATTACTTCTTTTCATGTTAATAAATCTAATAATAATGAATACATTGAACTCATATTGTGCACGTTGCTCATTCCAGGATCACCCACTCTCAAACACTTAAAGCGATTATACTACAGGACACGGTGGCTCATAGCTTGCACATAGAGGAATGCTGTTTTTGTTGTGCAACCGGGACTCTATAGCCAGTTCCGTTGTTGCATGCCTCAAGCGCTGCGGACCGACCAGAGGAACTGGCCTGGGTTCGCACTGCCCAGTTTTTTCATCCTTTTCCTCATAATTCGTGCTCCCGTCCTCACCACTTTCTCAGTAGCACGAAACACAGCACTGGCCACATACATCTCCTAATCAACCATGTACTCACCACAGATTCCGTTTGGGACTGCGCCGAGATCGGCTTCACAGAGCATAACCACCCCCTTTTGCTAACCTGAGATGCTGACAAAATGTCTGTTTTCTATGATTTTGTAATGAGCACTTTTAAACCCTTTTATAGACATGTTTTCTGCATACCACGTTCATTCTGTCTCAAATAGGATGGCAGCTGAGAGCTTTTCCACGGTCATTGTGATATTTCACTAGCATCAGCACTGGAACTGTTCAACTTGGTTGTCTCGCTCTCACCTCGCATGCGACGCTGCCACCATATATGTTTCCCACCAGGGTTTCTACAAGACTATATGTCCTACACAAGTTAAGAATTTTAGACTCTAGATCTTTTTACTATACTCACCTGTATGAAAGCTTAATGATCCTAAGACCTTTAATGGAAAGTACACATTTTATACCATAAATTATATGCATTTAATTGTGTATCAATAAATGATTAAAAGAAAACCGATATCAAGGCTTCGCTAATTTATATTTACTTACTACTCTTATACAGTACTTTTCATGTCAGCAGACAACTATTCCATACAAAAATACATTCCCGCAAAATCCTGCATCGCTGAGATTTTTGGTGAGTATACATTTTATTCGGAAGCAATATTTCATCAGGGCCTGTTCTATTCCAGCTTTTATCTCCAACCGTTTTCACTAAATCTGCATATGGTACCATTTACAAAGGCTTTTTTTAACCGTTCTTAGAGATCTATCATTCATCCTTACATGGTCAATTATTACATTGATCATAACTTCATATACACTATAACGGCTGCTTCCATCAGACTTAATAATTTTACAACTGCAAATAACAATAATTAACAACTGCAATAATAATGTTTATGAGATTAATGTCTTAAAAATGCGTTATGAATATCACAACATAGAAATGGTGGGGGAAAATGCATACTTTCATCTACGTCAAACTTACTCTTCTCAACTGACTACCAGTAAGTGACGGTAAGCGCACGTAATGAGTGAATTCTTGAAGTCATTCACTTCTTTTCTTACAGCGATTGAGTGTGTTCTGCTTGGTATCCTTAATGAACATTTTCGTGGACAGCTGACTCCTGATTTTTTTTGATATTCTTCATATTCTGTGTGTTGGTCAGATAAGTTTAAATAGATTTTTTACCTTTTATGGGCATTTTAAACTTTAAAAAGCCATTTTTTCCAAAAGTGTGCATCATCTTTTGAGTCAAACTCTTACATTTAATCAGTGAAAAGAATAAGATGACATTTGGGCTGTTACCAATCAAATGAAATAAGTATCAACAAAATTTTTCTTTACAAAGGTAGCACAGATTCTGCATCTGAAGTGGCATTTAGATGCAAATACACACTATTTAATGCAAGGCATGAATGTTTAACATGCAGTTACAAATGCATAAATAGTGTTTTGACATTTAAAACATGAAATGTTGAATACTAATATTTGAAATTATAAAAAAAAAATGAAAATATACTTTAAATGTAACTGACCTCCGCCAGTAGGTGTCAGAATCGTCACTGTTCTACAGTGAGATCATTGCGACTGAACCCGATCATTAAACAGTTGATTTCAATTCAGGAACGAACGACAACTCGTTCATGTTGCTCACGAGGAGACGCAAACTCGCGGGGCTTCGTATCGGTGAATTATTTTTGGTTGGCGAAATAGTGCAAAACACGCCAATATTGGTGTCTATAAATGAGCTGTTGTAAAAAATCAATATCACATTAGTTGTAGATGGTATTTCCTGGAGAAAACGACGGCACGGCTCCTGTGAACTGATTAGAAATATACTACATTTTCTGCCGCCCCCTGTCCTTGAATTTGTTATCATGCTGAATGTATTTTAATAGACTGAATCATGCAGTGATCAGGCAGAGCGCACTCTAAATGCACTAGACTTCACGTAATGCGTGCATTCTGTAGGTGTTTTGAATGTTTGTTTGTTTTGCGTCGTGAGAAAATTGAGTAAAATTGCTCACTTGTCATGGTGTTACTTAACTGTATCTTGTTATGAATAAACTAAACATTCAGAATTTTTTCCCAGGAGACCTCCTGGGAAAACTAAGAGAGGCCACAATTTGTCTCTCAGCTGTGAAGCGGTGTTTAGTGAAGCTTCGGTGGTGCTCACCCGGTTCTGTTGGTCCTACTACCTCCGTATAGTGACGGGGACCTATCTGACAACAAGCAGTCTTTTGTATGAGATTTATACGCGCCCCCTGACAACGAGTCGCTGCTTGCTCATCTAACTCCCATGGCACTTCTCATAAAGCATGTAGGGGGGTACCCTGTGTTAGTCACTGGCCATAAATTGCCCCCTCTGTCCTTTGTCAATCATTGCCCTCCCTAATATCCCCCACCACCTCGCGACAGTTGTGATTGATTGGCTCTATGACTTTCTCTCCTCTCCGTCTGTAGCTGGTGTGTGGTTAGCGCACTGGCGCCGTTGTCCTGTGGCTGTCATCGCATCATCCAAGTGGATGCTGCACACTGATGGTGGTTTGAGGAGAGACCCCCCCCACATGATTGTAAAGCGCTTTGGGTATACATAGACATACAGCGCTATTAATGCATCATCATTCATTCATTCATCTCATCTATGGATAAATTTATATAATTATTAGATAATTATATCCAATCTATTATAATAATATAATGCCCTTGTGGATACAACTATCCTTTGTAAAATCCGGCATTTACTTATGACTCCTGACACATGCTCATTGTCATTTGTAACAGCGATAGCTTCACCTTCCTTATCACTGGAGGGATTGGTGCCACCCGGCCCGATTTAATTTAAGATCCGAGACATGCACTCCTCCCGGAAATCCTGCTCTGACTTATTCATCGCCATCCCCGAGCCAACTATGCCATCTCCGCATTCGTGAACTCCGAAAGCTGTGTTCCGTGCTATTGTGCCTACTCCACATCCACGAGAGCATAGCCTCATCCGCGACCGACGGTCTGTAGGTGTGACGTCTGAGGCTGAGCCTAAACGTGAGCTATAATTCATTTTGGATGTAGGAAAGAGGCAATCTTTGCTCTTATTAATCTATTACCTGCTCCAGAGCAAACAGATTTGGATTAGGGGCTATGTTAACTTTAATACATTTATATTTAGGCTATATTTAACATAAATCCTGCTTTTGTATGTCGTACTGAATTGTTTGCTCGTGTTTATTTTCTATTGTTGCCTATAAGGTGTAGTCATAGCATTAAACATGTCCCCACTGCTACGTTCACAAATAAATACAGGTTCTACCCATAATTAATATGACCTATTTGGGTCATTGAAAAGGGTCTGTCAACGTGAAGATTTACATCCCGGCGGCCAGAAGGAAGATTACTTTCTGCTGTCCGCAAACAGGTATTACCTGACCACCTAGAATTTAACTTCAAGAAACCAACACACTCGTGCGCGTCTAAGTGTTGTTAAATGCAACTACGCACACCATCGTAAATCTGCGATATAGCACAGTTGTCTGATTCCTATGGCATTCGACCTACAGCCGGCTACAATACGATCAAGCCCATATCGGCCAAGTACTATGACAACTTACCAACTTGATTACGGGGCAACTCACTCCTGAAGCAGAGGTCTGACCACAGTGGATTTCCGTGAGCGTGAGCTTCGTACTCAGTGTGTTTCAAATACGGCAAGGAGCGTTAGTCAGCATACTTAAGACTCAGCTATCACGAGGATAGTCGCAAACTTCCGTCGCCCAGGCCTCTCACGGTCGCATCCTGCCCCCTCTGCGAAAATCACAACAAAACGGCATACCATATTTAACAATCATATCCAGTCCCACTTTCTGCAAGTCAAATATAAAAACCTCTTCCTTATACGCAGAAATGTTATACAGGTGTGGGAACAGCTTGAGGGTGAGTAAAAATGATGAAACACTCATTTTTCGATTATTTGGTGAGCTTCCTTAAACCTGGCCATCACAATAGTAATCTGTCCTACACAAGGTGCCCCCACCCATGTTCTTCTTACTGCATGTTTTATGGTGTTGTTCCGCTTTTCTGGCAGCAACGGGTTAGAGCTCCCAGCTGCATCCACCAACGCAGCGCACACAGTTTCGTACTTGGGGCAGTGAGTTGTAAGAAGCCACACTGATAACAATACCAAAGCGGCACCGGGGCGTTCTGGAACACTATCGGAAGAGGGAGTAGTCGACGAGACAACGAATCGACCGAAGAGAAATATCTTAAACTATGACATTAAAAAAAAAAAA
>JADLZN010000236.1:0-145244 GCA_018155175.1 Sinocyclocheilus anophthalmus
GGGGGGGGGGGGGGAGTGGGGTGGGGGGGGGGGTGCCATTTACTTCCTGGAGAGGAGGGAGAGAGACTGAGGGGGGTTGGTGGAGGAATAAAACGAGAGAGCGATAGAATCCTGGAACGGGAGTATGTTGCTGTGCAGAAGATTATTGTAGGAAAACCAGCTACAGTGAGGCCCACATGAATCTGTGGCCATAGAAATGTGCCTTGGATGTTCATTAATCAAATATTTTGGGTAATTAGACATGCGTTGGGGGGTGTGAGTGCAGGGTTTTAGATTAGGCTTTGAATTTGTGTTTGGTTGCGGTGTGATTTTGTGGATTTTTATGTTTTTATTTATTTATTTAGTTAGTTAGTTGTTATGTTGACCAATCAACAAAAACAACCCTTTGACAATGCTTGCTTGACAATGCAGGGAATTGTATGATTATTATTTATCATGTTGAAAAATCAACAAAAACATGTTTACACATTGCCCTTTGGCAAAGCTTGTTTGATTAATGGAGGGACTTTTATTTTATTTTCAACCTTAAGGCAGTGAGGAGTGAGGGTGGCGTGCGTGTGATGGGGTGGGGGGGGATACGGCCATGTTCCCGAGGAGTGATAATTGTGCGATAAATCGTTGCTTTGGGGAATGGAAATACATATGATGGACCAAACTTATTATGTGGTGATGTCCTGTTCCCTAGAGTGTTTGCTCTGCAATTTTGTTGTTAAAAAAAATACTTACAACACACGACGGCCACACACCGCGTCACAACCTATAATAGGGGGTGGGCGGGAAAAAAAAAAAAAACAAAAAAGTAATAGGCGTGGGATGGCGGGCGGTGCTGTATATATAATAGTAATATATTTATTATTTTATACTTTTTTTTTAAATTGGAACAAGAACCTAGCATAGAAGATTGCACTATCAGAGTGTTTGGAAATATGTACATTTAATGTATATGAAAAGAACAAATCATCACACACCAAAGAATATTAAGTTGTGTCATCAGCAAGTCATTTCCCATCATACCTTTAGTCAGCACAGTTGGGGGAAAACAATGCTAAAACTATGCCAAAAAGGCAAGTCAGTTCTGACAAAACTATGCCACCATATCTCTGAGAGAACTTAATATCGTCGTTGGTAAAAAAGGAGTGTGGTTTTAAGCAACTAATGATCAGAGAAGTCTATCACAAGGGGGCGCGGTGGGGCCCCACCCGGATAAGTGTGTCACCCAAAAGATTTTTTTAAAATCATTTATGAAGAGTTATGTTATGTTTTTCAAATAAACATTGCAAGATTAAATAAATAAAGAAATACATTTAATTTCTAAAATCATTCTTACTAATATCAATAATCCTTTTAATTTACAAAACAGACCAAACAGAACTACATTGGTTTGTTTCATCAGGCTGCGTGGATCAGGGGGGCGGATCGGCAGGAGGGGTTCTTGCCATAGCCATGGTATTAAAATAGGGGTGGAAGGCGGGCTGGTTTGAAAAAAAAAAATTTTTAAATTAAACGTGAATAAATTGTTGCATGTCCTGTTTGGTATGACACTGGATTTTAAATTTGCACATGCTAACATGACACCTCAAAAACAAATTATATATATATATATTTTTTCCCTCTCCTTTTACTGTCCTTTAAATCATATTCTAAATGAACAGAGTGTAATAGGTTCTCTGGGAATTAAAAGGGTAAACTGGGCAGAGTGAATACAGCCGAGTGGATCCAAGGTTTATAAACAGCTTGACCTCACAAACCACTGAGGGCTGCATTCACAGGCCAACAAAAGCAGCCAAAGTCTTATGTAAAGATTATTTAGCCCATGGTTTATCACTAATCAGGAGTGTTTTAGAAACCACCGGTTCTGAAAGAAAAAAAGAAAAAGAAAGAAAGGCCATTTATCCACTTCAATCAAGCCTAACAAGTCCACTATTTGCTCACATACAAAATTCCCATTGGTTGTCGTCGTTTATTCATATAAAGCACGGCATATGGATAAAAAATAGGTAAGTCAATAAAATCCAAATATATTTACGGGACTTTTTAAATCCACAATTCTGATTTAGATCTACGTTATGTATTTATTTATTTTTTTCACTTTTTTCTTTTCTTCTTCCAGTTGTGAAATATATCAGAGTTTCGAATATAAAGTCGTAACTCTCAAAAAATAGTTGAAGGTGAGATAAAAGTCACAGGGTCGCGGATAGTTATAATCACACTGGGACCTGCGGTTATTGTTGTTATGGTGCGCGCGTGTGGGTGGGGGTTGGGTGGTGAGAGGATCGTGGGGGGGTTTTTTGTGAAGGTTTTTTTTTTTTTTTTTTTGGGGGTAGGGGTTTGGTAGGTTTTGTCGGCGGGGCAATGACTACTAGAAATGTAGTTTAATACAATTATCAAATAGGGCGGGCAAACAAAACAAAAAAAAAAGGTAATACCAACACACACATGTTGAGATACATATGAACTACAACAACAAAAACAGTGTGGTGAAAGAGGGTAACAGTGCGCAGCTGGGCGGGAAATTTGCGACTGAAAAGGGGGTTCCTTGGGCGCTTATTTTATGCCTCTGTTCTCAAAGGGTATTTAATGTAAAAAGCTGTAAGTCTGAGACTGTAACTTAAGAAAGTAATAGCACCTCTCTTCAACAAGCCACACAATTTGAGGGATCATTCCTGTCTGTAACACAAACAGTGCAGCATGAATTGCATGCCAGAGTTTAATATTTTAACAGTGATCTGGTGAGATCAAGGTAAACACCTTTCAAACCCCGCAAATGACTGAATACTAAATGGGGGGGGGGGGGGGGGGGGGGGGGGGGGGGGGAGGGGGGGGGGGGGGGGGGAAAAAAAAAAGAAAAAAAAAAAAAAGGGGGGGTTGTTTAGTTTTTAGTTTTAGTTTTTTTGGTTTTAGAGTGGGGGGGGGATGAAAGAAGTGTAGTGTTTTGTTTCCAGAAAAAAAAAAAATACAAAAAAACGGGCCCGGGGTTGGTGGCTAGGCAGGTGCTAAAGCTTGGGGCGCATAGGAGTGTGGGTCGGGTGTGTGGGAAGTGGGTAGTTAAAGTGGAAACGCCAGGGGGGGGGGGGCGGGGAAGGATGGAGGGTCCAGGGGAAGGCTGGTTAGCATCTGCCGAACAGTTTTGCTCTGTCTTGCGTCAGCTGCTAATACAGTACTCTGTGTGGGCACTGCTCCTCCAGAAAGCATAAATATCTAATAGATAGGTGGCCCAGGGAAGAATTTCGATTATCTATGTGCTATTCTATCATACTTGTTAATGTATTAGAGGTCAGGTGCAAGTCAGAGCAGCATTACTAATGACTACAGAAATTAGTTATACAATGCTATGCATCTATTATGAATGTGCTTCAACTGAAATGGATAATCAGCAACATGTTGTCATGGCTGCCTGAAAATCAATGAATTGTGGTGACTGCTAGTTGATTTATTGGCTTCTTGTGCCACCTACTGGTTAGAGGTTAGCATGGCACACATTTAGATTCTACAGCAGAGGCCTCAAACTAGTTAAACAGAGTTTAGCTCCAAATATTAAACACTTGAACAAGCCATTTACGCTCTTCAGGATTCAGGATTGAAGATCACAGACGGGTGTGTTGGAGCAGGGACGGAAAATGCTTCACGTCAAACAAATGACAATCAATTTCTAACTTTGGACAAATAAGGAAACGTTGTGTTTTACTGTTTGGCTTTACTTTTATGGTTATAGTTGCTACCTTTATCTGAAATCTGCAGAAGTTGTTTTTGAGAGCCGGCTGTGGTGGTGCAACTTATAATACCAGCTAAATACACTTTGAGCTAAAAAAAATAACTTTTGGATTTACCTTAAAAAAAATTAAAAAATATATAAAAATACAACTTTAAGCAGATATGCATTCCTAGATCTCCATAATTATACTACTGTGACCAAGTTGAACACGTTTCTTCTGAATTTTTGCTTTCAAATCGTTCATTTCTAGGGGGGGGTGGTGCGTGGTGGGGGATTCTCACGCTCCCCAGCTGAAAGGGAATGTTTCGGGGGTGGGGGAGCTTGGCGGTAAGCTCATTATTTTGAAAGGTTCCCTAACAGTTTATGAACAGTCTTCATTTCTTAACATTAACAGAATATTAATAGAACATTTAAAGTTATCTGGTCTTGAATTACATTCTCAAAATGTTAAAACAAAAATGTCGTGTGTAAACAAAAATAGTTTATATATTTATTTGTAACATTCCAGTTGAATTTTCATCTAATATGACTTAGAGAACATTCAAAAGTAACATTCTTATAATATTTGGAAACTAATAAAAGAGGAGATAGAGCTGATAAAGTCAGACTCCGATTCCCACAATAGCCTCCAAAGATGACTGTATGAATCAGAAAGCTACAAAAAAAATACTTTGTCATATTCATCTTAATCTAAAACAGCAATATTTCAAATGCATCCACTTATAACAAAGAATGTGAATGCTACATGCTATAGGCCTACACATGCATAGAATATCCATAGAGTTACACTGGAAAAGAGCAGAAAAGCTGGTCTACTAATCTTGAGTTGAGAATGGCAAGTGTTTGAATTGGTTAGTAATGTTTTAGGCAGAGCTTACCTAAGGGTCATTTGTAGCCCTTATGAAAATTAGCCATGGGGGTGGTTTTAATACCGACACATAAACAGAAAAAAAAAACAGGTTTCTCATAGTTTTTAACCATGGTGCCCACAAATTGGTTTCAATACAATACTAAAAAACTTTGGATTATTCATGTGTTTTATAATTGTCGCCAACGCCCTGAAAGCTGTACATGGGTTGTCCCGTTCCACTGTTACGTAACTACTCCGCACTGTCGTTGGACATTTCAGGACAGGATGTTAGCGACGGGGGGGGGGGGGGGGGGGGGGGGGGGGGGAAAAAAAAGGGGGGGGGGGGGGGGGGGGGGGAAGGGGTGGGGGGGGGGAGGGGGGGGGGAAAAAAAAACGTAGAATGGCATCAGAATCACCATCTTACAAGAGACCACTTTGCATATAATTATGTTTGCCCGAATGACAAATATAGCCATGGTGAAATAGATCTGAAAGATGGTAGGGAAATGTCATTTAGCTAACGAAAAAGAATGCTGAGTAGTACAAGAAAACTAAATGGGCCAACGCAGAAACGAATTGCAAAGACAAAAAAGAGGGGTAAAGAATAAAGGTGCGGAGGGAAAAAAGGGGGGGGAAACGGAGGGGCCGACATGAACTAAAGGCTGTAATTACAAACAGTCAACCGTTCACACACAACCTGTGAAAACTCCACTTCTACAGTAAAACCCTAGGAGAAGTACATGATACTCAGCTGCTTGAACCAAGTGACAAGCATAAATCAGGACACGCATCATGAAATTGTAATGAGAATTTATCGATAATACAGTACGAAATTTGTTTCTTCTTACTCCGCGGTGGGCGTCATTCGAAATGAGGACCACGCCTCTGAAATAGTATAAGATATAAATCATTGAGACATCTTAGGGGTGGGAATAGAAACGCGTTAAAAGTTTCAACGGCGGGGAGGGTTTTGCTTCCTGATAATGCTTTCAATTCTTCAATTGAATCAATAAATTCAATTATAATTTTAAAAAGTATTATTGTAATTTACGACTGATTTCACACAAAATTAAAGAGGGGTGGGGGGGGTGGGCAAATACCTATATTCGCTACCAATGAACTTCGCGGTCTCATCAAATTCCACGGTGTCGCATGTGCTTTGCCGTTGGCACAGAAGGTGCATCTTAATTGACATTTAGTCTGTATTTACACAGGGTGATACTGAGCAGCAAAGCAGCTTTCAGACAGAAGCAGCAGCAGCGACAAAAAAATTACTTTTCCGTTAGGGGCGACATTTGCTTTGTTATGATTGTTGTGCAAGGGAGACATCAGGTGGTGAAACTTGTACTCTACTTGTACCCTAACTATCCTGAAATTGTAACAGTTCCTCAATTGTCACAGTTCCTCAACACATATGCACAGTGGTGGTTCTAGACCACAGTAACTGGAAGGGCCAGGCAGGGGCCACTTGTGCTTTTAGGGGCACACTTTCACAATTCATCTTAACCTTCTTTGCCTTCTTTGGATGAATATCCTCTGAACGTAAACAGCGGTTCTATTCTTGTCACTCAGCTGCGTCATGCTATCACGAATTGTTGAATAACGTCGTTATTTTTGTTTTCTTTGCGTACTAAAAGTATTCTCGTAGCTTTGTATAATTGTGGTTGAACCACTGATGTCACGTGGATTATTTTAATGATGTCCTTGCTATGTTTCTGGAACTTGATTGTGGTAATTACATTGCTGTCTATGGGAGGATCAGAGAGCTCTCAGAAGTCATCACAACTATCTTAATTTGTGTTTCGTAGATGGTCTTATGGGTTTAGAACGACATGAGGGTGAGTAATTAATGACAGAATGTTTGGGTGAACTATCCATTTAAATCAAAAAACTGATTTCCCAGAAAAAATAATTCTCAAGTAAAGTACAGATACTCAAAAGTGTACTTAAGTACAATACTCAAATAAATGTACTTGGAAGATGGGCAAAGTAACCTAAGTGTAATCTATACTATGCATAAAAACCCATCTTTTTATAGATATAACCCATAAAATATTTTAATACTGACATTGTATTTAATGTGAATTTCATAAAAAAAACATTGCAAGTCACTACTTGAATTGTACAGAAAGAGAGCGAAGAACATTTCACTGACTTCAGTTACCCCTGACTCCCAAAAACTCCCATTAAAATCTCTGAAGCTGTTTACACTTTGAAATGAATGTCTTATTTATTTCATTCGTACATCTGCACTTTGTTGTTTATGATGAGAGGATTCGTGAGAGAGCAGAATTCAGTCAGCAAGCGCACACACTGAACCAAACACAGACGTTTCAGCGATGACTCATCTGAACGCCTCTGTTTGGTCATTGCATTCATTAGCTCAACAGAATCATGTATGATTGGTTTTAATGCACAGCGCTGTAAAAACATGTCTGTCTCTGCCATGGCTGCTTTTGGAGGATACATTTCAAGGTAGGTATGCATAAAGGCACGTTCAAATCTAGTGTTACATTCAATTCCTGCCTCCTAAAATACCTTCATCTGGCCGAGTTTTTAAGGCAGCATAGATGTATCCTTCGCCGTCTTTGATATCCCACAATCCTGAACTTTTGACTTGTGTTAAAATGTCCTACATTTTCACTTTATGTTATTATATCGTTTTGTGTATATACATATTATATAAATATCATATAAAATCATAACCTGATTTAAATCAGGCAAACGGTTTTCAGTTCTTGCCACACTTCCCTCCAAACGTCCTCTTTCAGGGAGTAGGAGTATGGCATGAAATTCTTTGAACCAATCGATGTACGGTTAACAGTCGCAACAATGCACAGTGTGCAGCTAAACAAATGTCTTCTGATAGTGGAATTCCTCAATGCACGTATGAATTTATTTGCATTATACAGCAAGGTCATTCTCAATTAAAATAAATATGATCACACTTTCAAGCAAGACATTTTGAAAAATGTGTTTTGCAACACAGATGTATTGTTTCGAATTAAGACAAAACGGGTTTTGGACAGTTTACTTTTTTTTTTTGAACGTTCTGGATCCTCACAATTGAATTCATGCAGTTCAATCCACTAAAGTTGAAAATGCAAAAAGATTGTTCTGACAGGGAGTCAGTTCTAGAAAAGCTCTAACATCATTAGTTTCAAGATGCCGTTCTTAATGTTTCTTGTAATGAACATTCAGATTGTGTGTGGGTGTGGGTTGTGTTGTGTGCGCACGTTGTGTACAATGATGACATACATTTGTAATAATGGACCAGAGTTATGGACATATGGCCAGGTAAGGTGACTTTTCGGACATTACCCATGTCCTCACTTTCTAAATGCTTATTAAATCCCACATGATGGAGTGCATGGAAATTTAAATAGACCAAGTTTCCGGGGGTGTAAGGGGTATGTTTAGGTGTAGGTTTGGTGTAGGGCAATAGAATATATGGTTTGTACAGTATAAAACCATTACGCTTATGGAGAGTCCCCACTTTTCACAAACAAACCTGTGTGTGTGTCTGTGTGTGTGGGTAATAAGTGTCCCAAATACTCTTCGGGGCCCTTTAATTTTGATACATATGGCACATATATATGTACAATTATAAATGGCAGATAACTGCATTTAATTGCTTCTATCTAACTTATGTCTCCATCATGGTGTATTTAGTATGAGATATAAATCAACAAACAGTCTTCTGTGTTTTATTGCTTTACTGATCATGGTATTTCGCCACAGTCACAGCCAAGCTGTTTCAGACGGTTCCCTCTCAGTACAGATTGTTGAGCACGTGGCTAGCGATGTATTTGACAGCCAGCATGGTCTCCTCACAAGTGGGCTTGATCTGAGACTCAGGCAGCAGGAAACCATAACGACCTTCGTCGCGCAGCTCAAAGGTGTAGGAGTACTTCACGCCCAGGTCATAAGCCCAGTCGTCAGAGCCACCAGCAGCAGGGTCTGCAATGAGAAGAGTCACGAAAACAAATCAGCAAAAACCTGCTCACTACATGCTAAATAGCTCCTGATAGAAACAATGTTTTTCTGGCCAGGCTGTAGTACATGCCACCACAGGAGAGTAGAGCGGGCAGATGCTAGTGCCTATACCATTCGATGCTGGAGTTTTAACATTTTTTAAATATACTGTACTATGTTATATATAAGTATAATTATATATCAAATAAAAATTGGCTAAACTGGACTACAGGGGCTGTTGGGACATTAAGCATCATCATTTCGAACAGGTAAACCCATCTGCTCACTAGTCCGCTTTTACAGCTTTGTTATGTTTACAATCGCATTCTTGAAAACTATTTTAACTCAGACTTTCGGTGAAAATGTTTATTGTTAAAAGGGCCGAAAGAGTTGCCGTAAGCTTAGTGATGGTGACATTAAAGTCATGCAACTGTGAAGTAGTTCATTTATAGCCCTACGCTTAGCTTTTTACTTCTGGCGATTGTACCTAGGCTTCAACTTTCATAAAAGTTTGTGTTCATTTGTAATGATTATCATGCTGAACAAAATGTGTAAGAATCATAAATCTTTGTTGGTCATAGAGCATATTTTCTACTATAATCCAAAAGCCAATAATAATAAAAATCACTGCAGCATACTTAGAGCATTACATTGTTATCTTAGGAACATGCTAGCTTCTTTTGGAAACAACTTGCGAGTTGCTGCCTGTAGAGCATTTCAAACCAGTCCATTCCAGTGAGAACACTGAAGATAGAGGCCTAGAAGCAGGGCCGTAGCTGGGGTTTGCGGGGCCCTAGTGCAGGTTGTACCAGTGGGCCCTGTTTGAAATTGTTTAATTTGTATGTTCGTTCCATTTATTTATTTGTGCTATTTACACAATGTTTACGTTTTTTCAAGTTTGTAGGTGTCCAGGTACAGAAACTGAATAATCAAATGCAAAATAGCACTGCATAGTCTTCACTGTAAAAATTAAATATACATTCCCAGTGTTATCCCATGAGATTTTTGAGACTGTGGTGGGTGGACCTCCCACACCCACGAATGTTAACTATGGGAAACACTGCATTCAAACCAAAATGGTATCAGACCACCTTCAACATTTCTCACATTTATCATCAGTTGGAATTGCTTAGTTTTAGAAAATGAGAATCAATATGACAACTTGTCAGAACAAATTCATTGTTCATACAGGTATGGCCTCTAGAAAAGTGGTGATCCCTCAACCATGCATCCGATAGAATGTTTGAATGGAATACAATCAACCAAAAATTCTGTCAAACTGTTAGTATGACAATATTTACACTACTATCAATACTTTGTTGACCAATTACCAAGCAATGCTTCATTTAGTTCAGTATGTGGTGTAAAAAGTTCGCATTAGCAATTAAAGAAAAAACACTTAAGCAAAACATGTTCAGGTCAAAGTGTCTGAATATTTTTTCAGAAAAACAATGGAACCTTTTTTGTGTGAAAATATTTTTCCCCATTAATTTTTTTTTTCAATTTTACCGGTATTTTCCACTGCCTGAGAATTTTTGGATATATATGCACAGTTTACTTTATTTTGCTATCCTCATTTACATAAATTAACTATAGTGTCCTGCACCCAGTAAAAAATATAAAAAAATTATATCTGGGGCGTGAATAATTTTTGGTTTGACTGTGGATTAATTCTTGTTAAAACTAAAAAGGAATTTAGTCAAGAGCAGTGAGTGATTTTCTTTCTTTCATTTTCTTGGATTAACATTAAGGACACCGACAGCAGCTAGTAAATTATGCGCGGTCACTTTAAGAGACAATGCTTCTCAGGATACACATACGACTTCTTTCTCCACTGTTTCCTTTCACTTAAAACATAACCGACAGTTTTTTTCGAGGATACTCTCCGAGACGGGTATTTTGAAATAATTTTGTATGTATTTATCTGTACAAGGCAAATTCGGTGTTCAAGCGCTTTGAGACGCGTTTTTCTGCGTGCGCCCTGTGCGCACAGAACACCGCGCGTGGGTGCTGAATTGGGCTTTTTTCACATCTTTTTCTGTTTGCATGTTTAAACTGCGATTTGTATTTGTTCGTTCAGGTGCAGGAGGAGGAGAGCTCGGTTCGGTGTTGCTGTCCATGAACATGGTACCGAAGACGGCGCGCGCGTATAGTTGAGTCTTGTGTTTGAATGCTTTAAACTCTTTTGGATGTTTAAATGGGCAAGGCTTAAAAACACGTGCAAATGATAAGCTTTCGTGACGATGCGCAGCAGTGGCCCATCTGCTGTCCTGAGCATCTTTTTGGCTGGCCTCAGCCAGTCGGTTGAGATCGCCGGGGGCTCCCCCTCAGCCGTGGGCCCCTGTGATCGTCCCCACCTTTCACCCCACTAGCGACGGCCCTGCCTAGAAGGATGTAGGCAGTTCACTACATGTAGGTTTTAGACCAGAGCTTATCTTGGACTCTTTATACTCACAGATGGTCGTAGCACCAGGGCCGCTAGTGTATCTGGTTCCGTACAGGGAGCGCAGAGCTGCAATAGCTCCCTGAGACACACTCAGCTACCAAAAAAGACAAGATACAAGACTCATGTCAGTCAGAAACCTCAAAGGCACATGCCATTTTGCAGTGAGCTTCAATGCAAACGTACCAGCTCTGAGTGATCAGCAGTCAGATCATATTTGTAGGAATAGGGGAAAAGGAGCAGCTGGGAATATGAGTGGACAGTCAGGTAGGCCTTGATGATGGACTTGTTGGAGCGGATGAAGTTGGCCAAATTCTTAGACTCAATCTCAGATTCTATGCTGCTTCCACAGTAGGTTTCACTGCAAGGGTTGCTGGAAGCTCCAACGGCTGGGAAGTGAATGGCATACATCAATCATATTTCATGGAACAGGGAAATATGACATTATTTGTGAACGTCATGAAGGAAGCAAGTACTCACTGCACCATCCAGCATCAAAGTTTCTGTTGGGGTCGGTACCGATACAGCTGCTACCACTGTTCCTGGATCGGGTCTTTCTCCACATCCTGTCCTGTGGGATCAAAACAAGACCTTTCAGATCATTTTCTTTTTTCACTCTTGACCATATTCATATTCAATTCACAATGTCTCCCAAATCGATGCACACTTTGAGTTTGGACATGAATTCTTCCCTCTGCATTTTAGAATTGATAGAAAGAGATAATATGAAATATTTCAGTGAAGTAATAGACGTTGGTGTATTTATAATTTATATTTGTCAACAAAATTAAGAAATAAGTCATATTTTGAGAAGAGTCATCGGAATGGTGTAGATTGTCTCAAATGAAAACTGTAAAAAAGTGGTTTAACTATGTACAATGCGGGCCGCTATGTTGAAATGATGTAACTTGTTACACTGTCAGAGGGACTCCTCGCACTCATCTGAATACGCTACGCATAGCAAAAAAATACATAATGGATCACACTTATCATTGTCTTTTGCCGCAGAGACAATCAGTACCTGTACAACCGAAGAAGAAGAAAAATCTGAAGCCAAAAGAACGAAACAGCGGTACGAGATTCACACAGGGGAAGATTTGATGAGGGAGAGTATAGCGCGAGTAGCAAATAGCTTTTTTGTTGAGCATGTAATTGAATGTAATTGAATTATTTGTTCTGCAGACCGCTCTCTAATATTCAATAATATCAGTATAATTTATGTAAAACTGAAAGCACCTTTAATCATAAGTATTTAAATCAAAATATTTTTTTAAAGATGAGAAACACAAAAGAAACATAAATTCAGTTAAGTTTCTCAAAAATGTTCACTGTGTGTAGGCTATATAGCTAGAGCATATATGAAAATACTGAACATGATATGAACGTACGTTGGTCCAGGTGTATTCATAACCATCAATGTTGAAGACAGGCAAAACAAAGAAGTCCATTCTATCCAGAAGGTTGGTCATCTCAGGGTCACTGCCATATGTGGACACAGCCTAACCATAAGTAAAACAAAGTTTAGATTTATAGATCTCTTGAATTAAAAACCTCAGTTTAAAAATAAATATACATATATATTTTCCTGTACCTCATTTATGAACCACTGACAGAACGCATGGGTGATCCATTCTCTGGCATGAAAGCCACAGTCCATGAAGACGGCTGGCTTAGCAGAGCCTGTTTTCTTCCCAATCTGTGGAAAAGGAAAAATTGCATTGTTTTCATTGTCAAAACCAACCATATATATATATATAGTTGATAATATAATATTTAAACAACGTTATTGTACTGGTAATCATGGCAGGTCATTTTGAAAACAAAAGGCCACTTAACTGTACTTGAAGGGAGAACATTTCTGTAAAATGCTCAAGTGTTCGTCTTTTTCACAAGGGTATACAGAGTGTTGTTAAGTGACTAGCAGAGGCAGGGATTTACCGTCAGAAGGTGCATGGGACGTCCCTCATAAGTGTTACCGATCTCCTGCCTGCTGATCAGGTCAGCATTGGCAGAGCTGATGGAGACTACCCAATCATTAATCTGTAGGTGAGAATAAAGATAAATAAATAAAACACCTGGAAAGGAGAATTCTATATTTACAGGTTACTATGAGTGCACTTGCAATCATACCGTCGCCCAGTTGTTGTACTTTGTGTAGTCATGGGCCTTTGTCGCCCTCTTGTTGTCCATCTGAGCCTCAACAGCCTCCTGAAGATTTTCAAACATGACCCTGCAAAGACAATGATGGCCCATTTTAAAACTAGCTAAAACAATTTATAAATAAATAATATCTAACATAGGTTACCAGTAACATGGGGTACCCATGCATATACCGTGATATATCAAGATATTCATTTTGAATCGTAATATACAAGTGCCAGGTAGAGCACCCGCACGTTGTACTGTATTCATTTCAAATTCTAATGCAACTCATGCGTACATGTCATACTTACTTAACTTCCATGCCACTCTGCTGTAAAATGGTGAAGACCATGTCAAGCTGGGCTGCAGGAACATGAAGATCAACATTCATGCCAATGGTCACAAGGTCAGGACTGTCAGGCTTCCAGAAATCCACCTGCAGAGGGTGCAATGTGTACACTTACTGAAATAGTGTACGTGCAAACATGTCTTAATATATACACAGTGGGTACGGAAAGTATTCAGACCCCCTTAAATGTTTCACTCTTTGTTATATTGCAGCCATTTGCTAAAATAATTTAAGTTATTTTTTTGTCCTCATTAATGTACACACAGCACCCCATATTGACAGAAAAACACAGAATTGTTGACATTTTTTTGCAGATTTATTAAAAAGAAAACTGAAATATCACATGGTCCTCAGTATTCAGACCCTTTGCTGTGACACAAATATATTTAACTCAGGTGCTGTCCATTTCTTCTAATCATTTATTGGATATGTTTCTACACCTTCATTTGAGTCCAGCTGTGTTTGATTATACTTATTGTACTTGATTAGGAAAGCCACACACCTGTCTATATAAGACCATACAGCTCACAGTGCATGTCAGAGCAAATGAGAATCATGAGGTCAAAGGAACTTACTGAAGAGCTCAGAGACAGAATTGTGGCAAGGCAACAGATCTGGCCAAGGTTACAAAAAAAATTTCTGCTGCACTTGAGGTTCCTTAGAGCACAGTGGCCTCCATAATCCTTTAATGGAAGACGTTTGGGACGACCAGAACCCTTCCTAGAGCTGGCCTTTCCCGGCCAAACTGAGCTATCGGGGGAGACGAGCCTTGGTGAGAGAGGTAAAGAAGAATCCAAAGATCACTGTGTCTGAGCTCCAGAGATGCAGTCGGGAGATGGGATAAAGTTGTAGAAAGTCAACCATCACTTCAGCCCTCCACCAGTCGGGCTTTATGGCAGAGTGGCCCGACGGAAGACTCTCCTCAGTGCAAGACACATGAAAGCCTGCATGGAGTTTGCTAAAAACACCTGAAGGACTCCAAGATGGTGAAAAATAAGATTCTCTGGTCTGATGAGACCAAGATAGATTTTTTTGGCCTTAATTCTAAGCGGTATGTGTGGAGAAAACCAGGCACTGCTCATCACCTGTTCAATACAGTCCCAGCAGTGAAGCATGTTGGTGGCAGCATCATGCTGTGGGGGTTTTTCAGCTGCAGGGACAGGATGACTTGTTGCAATCGAGGGAAAGATGAATGCCGCCAAGTACAGGGATATCCTGGACGAAAACCTTCTCCATAGTGCTCAGGACCTCAGACTGGGCCGAAGTTTTACCTTCCAACAAGACAATGACCCTATTTAAGCACACAGCTAAAATAACGAAGGAATTGCTTCACAACAACTCTGTGACTGTTCTTGAATGGCCCAGCCAGAGCCCTGACTTAAACCCAATTGAGCATCTCTGGAGAGGCCTAAAAATGGCTGTCCATCAACGTTTACCATCCAACCTGAAAGAACTGGAGATGATCTGCAAGGAGGAATGGCAGCGGATCCCCAAATCCAGGTGTGAAAAACTTGTTGCAATCTACCCAAAAAGACTCATGGTTGTATTAGATCAAAAGGGTGCTTCTACTTAATACTGAGCAAATGGTCTGAATACTTAGGACCATGTGATATTTCAGTTTCTTTTTTAATAAATCTGCAAAAATGTCAACAATTCTGTGTTTTTCTTCAATATGGGGTGCTGTGTGTACATAAATGAGGAAAAAAATAACTTAAATGATTTTAGCAAATGGTTGCAATATAACAATGAGTGAAAAATTGAAGGGGGTCTGAATACTTTCCGTATTCACTGTGGTATATAATTATATATATATCTATATATATATATATTATATATATATAATATATATATAATATATAATATATATATTATAGATCTTAATGTAACCTATATAATATATCATTAACCGATGTATGGTTCATTTAATTTAAAGATCTGCTGTATTAAAAGATTCTGTAATGAAGCATGTTGTCTTGATTTATATTTACAAAAACTTGCAGTTCTATAATTCCATAACTATACATCAGAAATTCTGGTGGCTTTTAAGAATTAGCTGATAGTGCCATCTGGTGGCCAAGATTGGTTCTACAAGATAATTGTTACTGGCAGATTTGTCTTGTTGCCCTCTTTTTTTTGTGTGTGTTGTTTTCTTTTGAGAAAATATTTTTTAGAATTTTCTAAATATAATAATAAATTAAAAAAAACTGCACTTATTAATTAATTTTTGTACTGCCGCTCCAATATGGCTTTATCAAAATGCTAAATAAACATAAATAAATAAATAAGCCCATATTTTATATCTTTAGTAAGAGTTTGCATTTTAAATTTTACCTTGATTCTGTGGCCTATTTCCCTGATGATTGTCACATCTTCCTCAGATCCTGGTGTCAGACGGAGGATCTTATCTCTAGAGAAGTGTGGAGAGATTTGAATATGTCTATATTTAAATATGTATACATATTACCATCTTAGATATTAGCTCCACATGTTGTAATCTTTCTGGTTAATGAGAAGAAAATATATTCAAGATTTTACCCCACAAATTTGGTTGGCTCACAGAGAGCAACAGCCACCAATCCCAAGAGCAAAAGGACCTTCATTTTGCCAGTATGTTCATGTTCTCCACACAGATCTCTTTTTATAATGTCAGGCCTTCAAGGGCCGCCCAGTCCTGACCTTCTCCAGAACGCCTTCATATGCATCATTTACAATTCACCTGTTGTTGAACATGCTTTTCAAGATATTTTTAGCTATAGAGGTGAACAGCTTCAAATACAAATCTTTCAATCATTAACCTGTTAAAAGGCAGATGCTTAAATGTTAAAGAAAAGAAAAACCTATCGGGGCCATCGTTTAAAAAACTGGCTTTTATTTAAGTAGTCCTGGAGAACTCTAGTGCTGTTTGAATGTTCAGTGTAGATGAGTACAACATCTGGAATGAACACTTAAGAGAGAAAGAGAAAGAAAAAAATAAATGAATGTATTTTTAAAGGCTAAATGTTATATAACAAAAAAATTTATGTAATGTCTTTGTAACCTCAGAAATTATATAGGAAAACAAAAACATTCAACAATGTAAATTTTTTTATTTTTTTTATTTTCAGTGTTTATGGTTTTCACATTCATATCTCATATAGAAGTAATTAATATCTTACTACAGTTATCAACTGATTTTATTTTTTTCTAGAAAGGTCTTGAAACATTACAGTTGCACTACAGAGACACAATCTCAAGTATTTGAATTAATTGGGTCACAGATATAATTGAACATTTTACACTGTTGTGCTGCATTCAAAGATGTTATATACATAGTGGTTTAAGTAAAAGACATTATTTAAAGTGAAAAAAGAGTGACCAGGATAAGTATATACACAGTATCACCTATACATAGTTTTTGCAATATGCAATATATTTTTTATTCTAATTATTTTATTTTATATTTTTAAGATTGTATGTGATATATATGGTCTATCGTTACGAAAAGAAATTATTTAAAATAAAATGTTAAATAAATAAAAACAAGTTGATTCAGTGTATGTATTCAAATGCCAAATTCATTGCATTAATCTGTGATTAATCTGCATTCTTAAATGTGTTAGACCGCAAATAACGTGATACAAGCACATCTGACTTGAAAAAGAAAACTTCCCAGAGAAGCAGACCGTTAGTTTTAGGCACTAACAGCTATTGCCATAAACTATTTTTTCTATGTTCAGTTTTCTCTGCAGTCATAATGAAGAAACTTAGTAAGTTAACATGGTTATAGCAGAATAACACATCTTGGTGAGTAACACATTTTAGCAGAATAACACATCTTAATGGAACGGACATTTGAAGGCAATCCTATCGCTCCTTTGATTAGAGAGCATTTTTATTGATACAGTAACTCATATATTTATCAGAACTATGCTTTGTCAGTGCATTAGCCAAGTATGTTGTTATCTTATCAAAAAAATATCTTATAGTACCACTCAAAATCCCAAAACAGATAAATACAAAATTTCAGCTATGGCTTTTACACTTAAGATGTCTTAACAGTGGATGTTGAATCGTTCTTGGAGCTTGTTGGGTTGAGCAGACCAGAGGTACAATGGGAGTTGATGTTCATCTTTGAGCTAATGCTAAAGTTATTGCTAGATTGTCCAGACCCACAGTCTAGTAACCTCAGTAGGTTCTTGCGAAAGTTGTGTCCAACAAACCCATAAAGAATGGGGTTTACACAACTGTTTAAATAGGAGATGCAGATGGTAACAGGCATGGCTGTGTCAATAACATCCAGTGTTTGGCAGTTTTCCACTACGCCAAGCGTGGCCAGCAGCTCCATGAAGTGGAAAGCTTGGTGAGGAGCCCAACAGACAAAGAAAGCTAGCACAGTAGCGGCTATCATACGAAGAGTTTCGTCTTCCCGAGAGCGAACGCTTTTCCTCAACAGACCCCTGGAACCCAGAAGTGCCCGACCAATCAGACAGTAGCAGGTGATGATGACGAGGAAAGGCACAAAGAAACCTAGCACGCTTTTTAGCACGCTAAGGGTAACTAACAAGTTAATCTGCTCACTGCGGTGCCACACGGCGCACAATGTAGAGTTCCCAATGTCGTACACATCCCGGCTTAACGCTGTAGGTGCACTAAGGAGCAAGGCAAACAGCCATATGAGTACACACGTGAGGTTGGCGTAGAAAAGCGTTCGTTGGCGTCTGGAGCGCACTGGATGCACGATAGCAAGATATCGATCAATGCTAAGAGCGGTGAGGAAGAATATGCTAGTATAGAGGTTGAAGATGACCAATCCGGCACTTGCCTTGCACAGGAAGGTCCCAAACGGCCAATGGTAACCCATAGCTGTGAAAGTGGCCCACAAAGGTAGCGTAATAAGGAAGGTGAGGTCCGATATGGCTAGATTGAGCACAAACACGTTCGCTACTGTCTTCAACTTCATGTAGCGGTAGATGACAGCCACCACCATGCTATTGCCAATGATCCCGATGACGAAATTGCATCCGTAGACGACGGGGATGAAGGTGAAGATGAAGTTGTGTCTTCCAGACATACTGCAGTTCACATGGAGGCCCTCGCTCATTCCTGATGTTTTGTTCTCCATTTCTGGTCTCCAGTTGTGGTGATTATGTGACAACAAATGGGTTCCGCTATCCACAGGGTGTGTCTGCAGTAACCAACACCAGCTTTGGGGTAAAGGCTTTACTGACACCTATAAAGGAGAGCAACAAAAATGTCAGCCACAGTCCAGGGGAAGAGGCATCGTTACCACATTCAAAGGCCGTAAACAGCGGTCGTGACACATGGCCATGAAAGAGCTCCTGCTATGCACTCTCATCAAGCTCTACACATTAAAACTGTTCTCACTCATCATGCTACTTCTGCTAAATAAGATGCCGTTAAAAACAGATGCTTGATGAATCAGCCCTTTGAAACTGCACTTATCTGTCCACCAGAAACCCCTTAAAATGCTCTCTAAAATGGTGTTTGTCATGGAACATGGGAAAAAGTTGAGGGAAACTGTCTTTCTGTTTGTCTGTCTGTCTCTCCCTTGATTGATGAGCATTGGTGCTGATGCAGTAACGCGTGTAACTGGTTTGTTTAGCAGAACTGTGATTTGGCAGCGCATTGGTCAAGTACTGTATGTTGTTGCCTGATAGAAAATATCTTGTAGGACCTTTTCAAAATCCCAAAACACAGATTAATACAGAATTCCAGCTATGCATTTTGCACTTAAGATGTCTTAACAGTGGATGCTGAATTGTTCTTGGAGCTCGTTTGGTTGAGCAGACCAGAATTAACATTCATCTCTGAGCTAATGTTAAACATCCAAGAAACCTCAGCAGCTATTTGCAAAAGTCGTCTTTGTCTCACTGTCTGTCTAAACACCATAAGACCATATTCTCCAGTTTCAGTGAATTTTCATTTTATTGCTGTGCATTTTAAATCTGAACGGCAAATTCAGGAATTTAAATGGAATTTAAAATGCATTCTTAATTAAATTGTAATTAATTTCTGAATGGCCCACAGATTTTTTTACTCTGATACAATATTTAATTGGCTAGATACTAAGTAAGTTCCGAGGTATTAATTTACATTGTAGTGAAACCTCCTGTTTTTTATCTTCTCAAATAAGAGAATACTTTTTTCCTTGAGTATCACACAATAATTCATGGGTCAATTTTGTCAAATGCAAATAACAACAACAAAAAAGAAGATATATATATATATATATATATATATATATGCAGTGTTATGTCCCAAATGATAATAATTGTTTCATCAAAACCGTATGACAGATCAGTTCAGTTTGCATCATTGCACATCACAATGTAGTTCTATTTTGTTCTTGCTTTTGGTGGAATTCAGTTTTATTATCGGTCATGCAACATAAATAATAAAATAAAATAAATTGTATATTTGTGTTAGGCTGTTTATTATCTACACTGTAAAAAAAGTCCCGTAAAAAATGGTAAATGACTGGCAGCTATGGCTGCCAAACAAAAACCATAAAATTACAGTAAAATATCTTCATTGAAATAAAGCAGCAAGGGAAAATATATGTATAGATATTATATATCATATATATATGAAATTTTTTTTTTTTTTTTTTTAACTTTTATGACAATTTTCTGTAAAGTGATTTTGAACTGGTTACTGTAATTTTACGATTTTTGTTTGGCATCTTTTTTTTTTTTTTTTGCAGTGTACAGGGGAATGCTGCTATTTAAAATTAATAGCGTACCAAGAAATTGTTTTTGTCCCTATCTCAAGAATGAATTTGAAGCTTTTCCCACAACTGTAAGGGATCATGGAGGCCCGAAACCCAGGTTCATGTCTGATCACCTTCACAATCTTGCAATGTTATTTTTCTTGAGACATTTGTGCATCTATTGAAATCCACCTAAAAATTGTTATCAGCATTCACAAACAAATGTAAATGTCATGGAAAAGTTGTAAATTCATTGCTCAAAGTCAGGATGCCCTGTTATCCAAGTGTGTGTCTTGAACATACTATAAGCAGATGGTAGGAAACCGTTACCTGCTAGTGTTAGCTACAGCAGCGCCTGTGCTCATGAAGGTGGCAAGGTGGTAAACGTGCTTTTCTAACTACACCATTAATTTAGGTTGGAGATAGAGGGAGAGAGAGAAGTGCATTAGAACATTGCAGAGTTGTTATGTTCCATACACCGTGTGCTGAAAGGAGCTCAGCATGAGAATTTCTAATCAGCACACACCTAAATAAACAGGTCACCAGGGGTCTAGGCTGTGTGCCTGTGAGAAAATCAAACCTGTTTGGAGTTAAAAAATGAGCTTGCTGCTACCAGGATAGAGTGAGGAAAAATGATCCATTTAGAACATTGTTTATAAATGTCCAAAACTTTAATAATGAAACACATTCTGCATATTTAATTAACTATGCCAATATGAGCTTCGGTTTGCCACAAGGGGGCGCAATACGTGGTTTCAGTTAATTTAAGCAAAACCTAAATACAAAGTCCAAATTTAGGAACTGATACCCTTTCTATTTATTTCAACACTACATAAAGAGGAATTTACTGTATGTTCTGCAAGTCAAATATATTTTTGAATATATTTATTTTCAAATATATTTTTGTGATTTTCACTAATTTTGCTTATTCCCTCTTATGTATGTTTTTTATCAGTTAGATTTCTCAGGAATATTCTTTATTCTTTATATAATTTGTAAGCCTATATCTTTTGATTTGGGTTAATTGTTAAGTCTTTGGTATAAATTGAAATGTTCATCCATGATGGTAATTTAAATAAGGAATTCTACGGGCGGAATCTATGAAATTGACTTTTTTTTTATGTGTGTGTGTGTGTGTGTGTGTGTGTGTGTGTGTGTGTGTGTTGTGTGTGTGTGTTGTGTGTGGTCATGGGTAATTAATAAAAAAAATAAAAAAAAATGCATCAAACAAATAAACATTATTTAAAAACTTGCATCGGCAGTTACGTAGAATTCCTTCAATTTAATTTCTACTTCCTTCAAATTACAGTTTTACATTTCTGTACATTCAAATTTGAATAGCATATTCTGGAATTGAATTGAAATTTTAAAAGGAATTCTTCAGTTTTAATCAAATTCTGAATGGTGCACAAAACGTCAATGAACATACATTTGCTCGGCTAAATAATTGTATAAAATACTTTAGATTATAGTTATAATTCTGTATCTTGTTTCTCCCCACGCCCCCCCCCCCCCCCCCCCCCCCCCCCCCCCCCCCCTCAGTTCAAATTCAAGAACTCAATTGTAATGTAAAAGACTATCAATTCAATTCCAAAGAATGCACAGCCCTGTCAATAAACATAATGTAAAACATCAAAAATATTGAAATAAATGAATTTGTTCAGAAAATAAATAAATATTTACTCTGTGACCATATAATTCATCATTTACTCGCCTCATATTTTAAAGCGGTTTGATTTATATGTAAAGTGAATGTAGGTTTCTTTAGTTTCACAGTCGGGACATTTTAAAAGCATTCATTCCTTTGTAAAAGCAACATCCATATCAGTTGCAGATGTGGCAACATCAGTGTGCCGAGGGTAACAGGATAATGAAATATCACCCCTGCATTTCTCCTCCTCAGGCTTGCTGCAGTAAAGCAGTTCCGCACATGTCACCATTTGATTTAGTCCTGTTTTCTTTTTTAAAAGAGTGGAACAGTAGGCGGCTGTACATTTGACTGTACAGAGAACACAGAAGCTAAATGTGCGAGACTGGCTCACTTTTAGTTGTGCATGTGTTCCCATGCTTTTTCTCTGGATTCACTTTGATAACATGGGAACACATTACTGAGAATCAAGATTCATTGAAATACCTGCAACAAATATTGGTGCAAGTCATGTAAGAAAGATCGTATTTAGGAGTTGACTCACAAGTCGTGGCCTAATGGTTAGAGAGTCGGACTCATAACCCGAAGGTGTGGGTTCGAGTCTTGTACCGGCAGGGATTGTGTGTGGGGGAGTGAATGTACAGCGCTCTTTTCCACCTTCAATACCACGACTGAGGTAAGGCACCGAACCCCCAACTGCTCCCGGGTGCTGCAGCATAAATGCTGCCCACTGCTCCGGGTGTGGGTGTGTGTGTGTGTGGGTGTGTGTGTGTGTGTGTGTGCACGTTGGATGGGTAAATGCAGAGCACTAATTTTCCGAGTATGTGTCACCATACTTGGCCACATGTCACGTCACAAAAAAAAAAAGAACGCCACCACAAAGTCAAAATTATGAGTGGGAAACTAAGAACTTTCTTTAAGCCCAGAGTTTCCTAGTTGGGAGTGTGTCAGTGAGATTTGAGATGCAGTGTCTGTATTGACGGTAAATTTGTTGAAATGAATTCAATTGTCTTTAAGTTGCATCATAAGCACACGGATGCACATTCTTTATTTGTCATTTTTTTGATGCAGAGTTTGAAAATCTTGTTGAAAAAAGATGCATCGCCATTTTGTTGCAACCATAGTGACTTGAGCACACTTGATGTCTTAATTAAGACTTTCCAACTCGTAAACCTCGAACTGCCCAGGAGAACTTTAACACACCTTACATAAACACATAAGAGCACAAAACAGGAACACACAGCACCAAAGTAACTACTCTTAAGCTAGACAATTTGATAATAATCTTAAGTGTTTCTCCCAGACGGCAATTATCTTAAATAGAGAGCAAATTGAGACTGTAAAAGGCAAAAATGCACATTTATATTAGTTTGCCAAATGCTATTAAATAGCAGATAAAGAACATTTGGTGCATTTCCACCATTTACTGGACTAGTGCAGGATGGTGTACAGGAGCGCAGTGATGTTTATCATGATTTTATATTACAGTTGCATGAATATAGAGTTGTTTTTCACCAGAACCAATCAGAGTACTAGGAAAGTGTTTTGAAACTGCATGGACGTTTTGCTGAAACTCTTTATTAAATGTTAAACATACATAATGGTGTTGTATTGATTTGAATTGAATTTAAAGTCCAATTTAAATTTTTAGGTGAAGTATTTAAAAATAATTTAAAAAGAAACATCTGAAGAAAGAATAATTGCTGAAGGATTGCTGTATTTTATGTAAAATTAAGGTAAATATAATTAAATACAATAAATTATGTATCTATGACAAGCTGTTAAAAATAAGCAATACATAAAAAAGTGCATGTTCAAAAGCTGAGAATCATGGATGTGTGGTATAACTCTTTCTTTTATTTTGAGATTGATTTCGAGGTCAAATGTCACCTGGATATATTTGAATGGGATTCAACTACATATTTTCTTGCTACTTTACCTAACAACGCAACTGTCTAAAATGAGCTCGGTTTAATCAGAAGTGTAGCGTGAGCACCACCATCTGGCAGAGTGTTAAACTGCCCACTAAAAGTCATCTCTGATCTAGTTAAAGATTCACTCAATCTACTCTTCTCTCACTTCGTAGAGGTACCACGTCAAATTCACCTCATCAGCACAACTGTGGCCACTAAAAAAACAATTATCTTCTCTCCTCTCCCGCTGGAGACGGGGGTTTATAGGTTTCTGTTGACTGGGCTTTTAAAGAAAACGGCTGTTTGGATTAACAGCAGATGGAATGACACGGACATCTGTCGGACATTTTGTTTAGCCAAGCACAAACGTAAGCCCAACACGGCAATTTAGCTTCTGTTATCGTGTTTAAGTTCTCAGCAGATAGATGAAAGCTGCCGCCATGGGAGTTGTGGACAACAAATATTAGTCAGCCTTAAGACTGCAGCTCAATAAAACAGGGTTTGTCTGAGCTGAAGAGATGATCATGTTTTTTAACAATGAGAGATAGCACAATCACTTTGTATTAAAACTTAGTGAGCTGCTTGCAGAGGCAGCATTTTAAGGCATTGCAAGTTCTCGAAACTGTTCTAAAAGCCTGGTCTCATGAAAGTGCGTATAAATAGCATGATTTTTGGTTTCTATTTGGCATGCTATTTATATGCAGAAATTGACTTTGGTGTGCATATAACACACAGTTTTTGCGTGCATATAATACGCAATGTGTTGGCATGCATATGATATGCAGTTTTGGCGTACATGTAATACGCACCTACCCCACACCCCTAATCCTAACCATTGCATATCATATGCACGCCAGCACGCCAAAGTCAATTTCTGCGTATAAATAGTACTCCAAATAGAAATAGAAACTTGTGGTATTTTTAAGCACTTTCATGAGATCGGGTTGCATAATTACAGTGCCAAATGCAAAGGTAGCATCACATGTATCATTTCTGGAGTAGACAATCCTAAAATGCTTTGTGAAGTGCACTGAATTTGCACTTGGAGTCGACTTAAAATCTTAAAAGTGTTGTTATTTTATATAAAAATAAAGTCTGTACTTGCAGATAATATCATATTATTATATATTACTTGCAGATATTATATCATATTAATGAAAAACAATGCCACTTTAATGTAATTCGGTTTTCACTCTTTTAATAATATTTTGTCATGCTTTAAAGAAGTACACTTATTTTGATGTGTTGGCTAACATATTAAAGCACATGTAAAGTATTTTTAACTGTAGTGTGTTATTTGATATTACATTTTAAGTTAATATATTTTAAATGTACTAACCTGCAACTTCATTACGAAAGCTCAATTACTGATATATTTAAATACATGGCATACAAAGTTCAGTAGAAATTACGTTAAGGTGTATTTTACTTTATCATAAATGCTTGTCAGCATATTCTGCAGTACATGCTAACCATATTTCAACGACGATACAAGTATTTATGGAATGACATACAGTATAAACATGTACTTAAGTCCTACTTAATGGGTTAGTTCACCCAAAAATAAAAATACTGTCATTAATTACTCACCTCCTGTTGTTTCAAACCCGTAAGACCTTCTTTCATCTTTGGAACACAAATTAAGATTTTTTTTTTGATGGAATCTGAGAGCTGTCTGCCCCTGCATAGACAGCAACGCAACTGAAATGTTCCCAAGTCCAGAAATGTAGCAGGGAGATCTGTAAAATAATCCATGTGACATCATGGTGCAACTGCAAATATACGAAGCTACGAGAATAATTTTTGCGCGCAAAATAAAAAAAGAACGACTTTATGCAACAATTAATCTCCTCCGCATCACCCTGTAGCGCCATTTTGGAGAATATCCGCTGGACGTAAACCACATATGCTGTTCTGTGTCAGCTGTGTCACGCCGGATCTGTTTCCTACATTGTTGTGATTTGATCTGAACGGAAACAGCGTATCCATGTGACGTTTCTGGACTTGGGAACATTTCAGTTGTGTTGCTGTCGATGCAGGGTCAGACAGCTCTCCATATTCCATCAAAATATCTTAATTTGTGTTCCGAAGATTGTGAACGAAGGTCTTACGGGTTTGAAACGACATGAGGGTGAGTTATTAATGACATAATTTTCATTTTTGGGGTGAACTAACCCTTTAATGGCATCAAAAAAGCACTTTTATGTTCAGCTAATTGCTAATTTACCATTGATTTGCTATAATACATTTTAATTTAATTACAATTAACATGCAACAAAGTGTTTGAAAACATTACGTTCCCTTTCAGTCGGTCACTCTCGACATCACGTTGGTGACCGACGAATTGGGATCTCGCTTAGAGAGACCAATCCACTTCGAATGTAAACTAAACGAGCCAATGCACATCGGCATGCGATGATTGCATCCAGCTGCCACTGATCGCAGAGCGAGTATAATTAGGCAGCAGGTGCAACGCATACTCAGCTTTTCACTTCAGAGCCGAGCGGTTATATCGTTCTTTTCCTGACTTCTCTGCTACAGAGTGAATACTCAATGAGTTCAGCGCACTATTGGGAAGCTCTGGTGTTGGTGGTTGGTTGCATCCTACTGGGTGCTGGCTCGTGGCGACTCTCTGGCAGATATGTGTAGAGCTGCGGCCTGGGCGACCCCCAAACACGTTCGCTAGATTCTATAGCCTTCGTGTGGAGCTGGTATCCTCCTGTGTTCTCACCTCAAACAGGTAGAGGCACTGAGAGGCCTCAGTTTAGTGTCGGCTTGCTAAAACTACTCCTGAGTGTCCGTACTGTAGACCCTGTCGAGCAACCCTACATTCCCTCGGCAGCCAGACGTGGCAGAACGTCCGGCGCCAGGCCCTCACTCGATAAATCCGTGAGAACCGGTAGATGGCTGTGTTCCTCATGTAGAAACCTAAGTGGATCCCATATGTGTAAAGTCCACGGTATAGCCTCAGAGCCTGTGTTTCCCCGGCAGACTTCTGCCATTTTCAAGAGGCTTTCAATCACCTCTAATCTTCCATATGCTCCTAAACGGTTGTTCATATGTGTAAGTGCTTCCGAAACCTCCTTCGGAACCGGCTCGGTCGTCTCTCAGCGAAAACCGAGTATGTGTTGCCCCGCTGCCCTAATTCTACTCGCGCTGCGATCAGCTTCACTGTATGCCATCAATCATCACATGCCAATGTGCATTGGCTTGTTTATTTTACACTCGAAGGTGATTGGGCTCTCAGGCGAGTTCCCAATTCGTCAGTCACGACTGACGTGATGTCTCCGTTCCCTCCTTCAGGGAATGAGGGTTACATACGTAACCGAGACCTTTTTCGCATAATTATATTCTTTTAAAATAGGCTATGTTATGTCTGTAACAAGTACTCGTTTAGATACTAAAGTATGCTTAGTTTTCACAAGAAAAAGCTTAATACTGAAAACTATAGTTTAAAAATAAACAATTGTTCCCTTTCAGTCAGTCACGTTCTACGTTACGTCAGTGACTGACGAATTGGGTTCTCGCCCGAGAGCCCAATCACCTTCGTGTGTAAACTAAACAAGCCAATGACAGGGTGTGGAAATCCCTCAGGTTGAGCGCGCTATTGCCATGCAGCTCTGCCCACAAAGCGCCGCCGCCTGGAGGGGTAGTCCACGCTTTCTGTCCAGGGCCTGTAAGTTCTCGTCCACGCTGATGGCTAAGGCTTGCAGTGCTGCTGGACAGGCCGCTTCCGCCCTGCACGCCATGGCCCTCCTTCAAGTCCACCAGGCCAAAGCGTTGAAGCAGTTGCACGAGGGTGGTGCTGACCCAGGTGTGCTGCAGGAACGGCGCACGGTGACGGACCTCGCGCTTAGGGCGACAAAAGTAATGGCGCGGGCCCTGGGTCAGATGATGTCTACATTGGTGGTCCAGGAGCGCCACCTGTGGCTGACCTGGGCAGATATGAGGGAGACCGACAAGGTTCGCTTCCTGGACTCCCCGATCTCCCATGCCGGCCTATTCGGCGAAGCGGTGGAAGGCTCTGCCCAACAGTTCTCCACCGCACAGAAGCAAACGGAGGCGTTCCGACACATCCTGCCCCGGCGGTCGGCTGCTGTAGCCACCCCACCGCCGGCTGCAGCCCCTCTGTCTGCTCGTCGTCGAGAGCGCCCTCCTGCGGCCTCCATCTCCGCTCCAGCTCGGCCGCAGCAGCAGCATTCACAACGGCCGCAGCGTGGCGCTGGCCGCAGGAATGAGATCGCGTCCGCGCTGGCTAAGGATGCGATACACCGGTCCCTCCAGCCAGATGAGGTCATGTTTTACAGCCCATACTTCCCGTACCCCAGAAAGGCGGTGGGTTACAGACCAATCCTTGACCTGCGCTTGCTGCACCGGCCCTTCACCAAGCTCCCGTCAGATGTTGACCGCAGAAACGCATCTCATGGTCCTCCTTTCATTGGTTTTCGCAGCGATCGACCTCATGTCGACTGAAAAGAGCAAATTCTCTCCGGTGCAGAGGATCTCTTTTCTCTGCATGGAGCCGGACTCGGTCAACCTCTCGGCACGTCTCTCAGTAGAACATGCGCAGTCGATGCTGAACTGCCTGGGGTCCTTTCAGTGAAAGATGGCGGTTCCACTGAAATAGTTTCAGATTTCCTGGGGCATATGGCATCCGCAGCTTCTGTCACGCCGCTCGGGTTGCTTCATATGAAACCGCTTCAGCGTTGTTTAAAAAAAAAAACAAAAACACGACCGGGTCCCGAGATGGGCATGGCACGGCACTTACCGGGTTTCTGTCACCCCGTGCTGCCGTCAGACCTTCAGCCCGTGGGCAGATCTTGCCTTTCTTCTGACAGGGGTGTCCCTAGTGCAAGTATCCATGCATGTTGTTGTGTCAACAGATGCCTCTGCCAGGGGCTGGGGTGCCATGTGCAATGGGAATGCAGCTGCGGGGCTCTGGTCGGTGCCCCGACTGCAGTGGCGTATCAACTGCCTCGAGTTGCAAGCAGAATGGCTAGCTCTGCGCAGCTTCAAATCGCTGCTGCACGACAAGCATGTACTGGTCCGTACGGAAAACATTGCGACCGTTGCGTACATCAACCACCAGGGCGGTCTACGCTCCCGTCGCATGTCGCAACTCGCCCGCCATCTCCTCCTCTGGAGTCAGAAGCATCTGAGGTCGCTTCGTGCGCCGTTCACAATCCCAGGCAGTTCAATCGTGCAGCCGACAACTCTCACGACGTCACCCGCCTTCTCGGAGAATGGCGACTGCCACCCCCGAGACAGTCCCTCTTAATTTGAGATGCTTGGGGACCTCTGTAACTCTTTCGGCCTCCCCGGACATGTCCCATTGCCAGTTGTTTTACTCCCTGGCCGAGGGGACCCTCGGCACGGACGCACTGGCGTGCAGCTGGCCTCGGGGCCTACGCAAATATGCGTTTCCCCCAGTGAGCCTTCTCGCACAGACACTGTGCAAGGTCAGGGAGGACGAGGAGCAGGTCCTCTTGGTAGCGCCATATTGGCCCAGTCGGACTTGGTTCCCCGAACTGATGCTCCTCGCAACTTGGTTCCCCGAACTGATGCTCCTCGCGACAGCCCCTCCTTGGCAAATTCCTCTGAGGAGGGATCTCCTTACTCAGAGAGGGGGCACCCTCTGGCACCCGCGTCCAGACATGTGGAATCTCCACTTGTGGTCCCCTTGCGCGTGACGTGTTAGGGTGGTGGCGTTTGTGGTGGGCTACCTCTAGCGGTAGTAAACACCATCACTTCAGCCAGGGCCCCGTCTACTAGACACGCTTACAGGCTGAAGTGGAACCTGTTCGTTGATTGGTGCTCTTCCCGCTGGGAAGACCCCCGTAGATGCCCGATCGGAGTCGTGCTTTCTTTCCTGCAGGATGGGTTGGAGCTAAGGCTGTCTCCCTCCACCCTTAAAGTGTATGTTGCCGCCATTGCCGCGCATCACGAGACAGTAGATGGTAAGTCTTTGGGGAAGCACGACTTGGTCATCAGGTTTCTCAGAGGGGCAAGGAGGTTAAATCCTCCGCGCCCTCACCTGTTACCCTCTTGGGATCTCCCCTCGGTCCTGGCGGCTTTGAAGGGGGAGCCCTTCGAGCCTCTGCAGTCAGTAGAGCTGAAATTTCTTTAGTTGAAGACAGTGCTCCTCACCGCATTGGCCTCGGTCAAGAGGGTAGGGGACCTGCAGGCATTTTCGGTCGACGATTCGTGCCTAGAATTCGGAACGGGTAACTCTCACGTTGTCCTGAGACCCCGGCCTGGATATGTGCCCAAAGTTCCCACCACGCCTTTTAGGGATCAGGTGGTGAACTTGCAAGCGCTGCCCCGGGAGGAGGCAGACCCAGCCGTCACTCTGCTCTGTCCCGTTTGCGCTCTGCGCATTTACGTGGACCGTACGCGGAGCTTCAGGACCTCAGGCCAGCTATTTGTCTGCTTCGGAGGACAGCAGAAGGGAAAGGCTGTCTCCAAACAAAGACTTGCCCACTGGTTAGTGGAGGGTATAGTCTTAGCTTACCAGGCCCAACGGTTACCTTGCCCCCTCGGAGTGAGAGCTCACTCTACGAGAGGAGTGGCATCTTCTTGGGCATTGGCGCGGGGCGCCTCGAAAGCAGACATCTGTAGAGCTGCCGGCTGGGCGACGCCTAACACGTTTGCGAGATTCTATAATCTCCGTGTAGAGCCCGTGTCCTCTCGTGTACTCGCCTCAGGTAGGCAGTAACACCGGACCTCCTCGGTGTCGATCACGCTTGCTGCGCCATTCCCCTCTACGGACCGGATACGTGCGCTCTAACGTTCCTCCCGCACCCTCGGCGGTCAGGCGTGGCGGAGCGCCAGACGCCAGGCTCAGCACTCGTGTGCATGCCCAAAGTCAACCCTTGTGCTGGGCTAGGTGCCCGTGTGTAGTGATTCCCCTTCGGGTGATCCCACATGTGTATTCTCCACGGTACGGCTCCCCTCACGGTAAGCCGTGTCTTTCCCTGGCAGTCGTTCTCTGTCATCTCTGTTGTGTAGTCGTCTCACCCCAGGCGTGTTGAGTCTACCGCAGAGACTTCCATATGTAGTTCTGCCCTGGGCCAGTCCATATGTGTATGCATATCCTATGCGGAGGATGTGGCTTCCGTAGCGTTCCCAACTGGGTATGCTTTCCCAGTGTTATACAATGTACTACTGTATGGAACAGCAGTGGCGGACACCTCTGCCTAGCCGCTGTCCTATCTTCTGCCCCAGCTGGTGTGGGGGGACTTGCTGGCTTCCGCAGGGCACTGGAAGGGGTCAGCAATAGTGGCGCTTTCCATACGGATCCCAATTTGTCAGTCATGACTGACGTAACGTAGAACATGACTGACTGAAAGGGAACGTCTCGTTTTTACTTGTGTAAAGCCCTTGTCCTAAGGAGGAACGGAGACTTACGTCCCGTCGCACAGTTGCTGTACCACCGCTTTACTGCCGGGCAAGTATGCTCGGCTCTGAAGCGAAAAGCTGATGTGTGTTTGCACGCGCTCTCCTTTTATACCCGCGCTGCGGGGCGGGGTGCGCATGGCGAAACACGCACGCCAACTGTCATTGGTTAGTTTAGTTTACACTCGAAGGTGATTGGGCTATCGGGCGAGATCCCAATTCGTCAGTCACGACTGACGTAACGTCTCCATTCCCTCCTGTAATGTTAAAAAGTATACTCTATATAGTATTATGTGTAGTTTGAATGTAATCCAGACATACAACATCCATTGCATCACATAACTGCCATTCACAACTCCTCTCCTGTGGCCTCATGGGATAGTAAAGTGTCCATCAGATATGCACTTCAGAGTCTCGCCGGAAGTGGTAGATCAACCTTCTTCCTTTTGCTTACTGTTTTATAAAGGCTGTGAATTTGTACATACTACTGCTTTTCACCTAATATATAATATTTGGATCCAAATATTGACAATTTTAACATAAATGTGGTACATCCAGTACTCTATCAAAAATAAATTTGGCTAACTTCAACACCATCTTGCGGACACTCGACTACAGTAGCTGTCAGAGGTCAGGCCATGTGAGCTCAATGTCCTTCAATCCCATTGATTGTCACTGAATCAAGATCACTCTGTATTTGTTAAAGGTAAACTTAAAGGGGTCATATGATGCATAGGTTTCATATGATGCGATTTCAAGTTTTCCTTTCTCTTTGGAGTGTTACAAGCTCTTGGCGCATAAAGAAGATCTGTAAAGTTGCAAAGACTAAAGTTTCAAATCCAAAGAGATTTTCTTTATAAAAGTTAAGAGTCAACCACGCCTACCTAAAATGCCTCGTTCTAACACGCGCCCACATGTCTACGTCACTATGTGGGAAGATTTGCATCACGCCGCCAAAATGTGCACGCAAAGAAAGAAGGCGTGGTTTCTGTAACTGCAGTTAGTGTTGAAGCAGCGATGTCAGGGAGACGCTGTGTTTTTCAGTGCGAAAGCAAAAGCACTTTATTTGGCCTTCCGGAAGTAGATGCAATTAGGAATCATTGGTTAAGATTTATTTACAACAGAACAGCACAACCCAGATGTTCGAATTTGAAACGAACGCAATTTATGGATGACAGTTTTTTGAACCTAGAAGAGTACAAGGCTGGCTGTGCACAAAGGCTATTTCTAAAAAAAAAAAAGGGTAAATTCTGACTTTGCTATGACAATCTGCACTCTGATCAGCGACTGTAAGTCTGTTCTGTTTTGTTTAGTATTTGCTATTGACTGTTCAAATGCGGAGTTTTGTGCCGCGCAAGTACGCTCGTGTTTGTGAGGGGAACAGGGTCACATCACAGGAGAGTGATCTGCCTGTCAGAAATCATAGCACGTCAGCTGTCTTAACTGTGCGGCTTGTGTACTGCATCATCACTGGGTCTGTCACGCGACTCTGTTCCCCTTCGGGATTGAACTGATAGTATAACTAACGACATTATTAACTGTCTTGATATTACTTTGAAAGCTGAAGCTCGCGATTACGGTAAGGGGCTTTACATTCCGACACGTGCTGTGGTTTTTCGGTCCTGCTGGCCCATCAGAGCAGACTGCGCTTGTCAAAGGAGGGGGCTTTGTTGAAAACGACTTGTTTGAGAGAGGTGGGGCATAGAGGACCTACAATAATGTACAGTATTTGAAAAATAATGTGTTTTTTGATCATTAAAGCATGTCAACATATTCTGTCACACCAAATAATTATCTTTTAAAAAGCATCACATGACCCCTTTAAAAATATACTTTTTGACATTTTTTACATTTATTTGTATAATTAATCAAAAAGCTGGGGCTTATCTTGTCCCCCCCAATCACTATCAAGCTCTGACCTCGCTCCAACATAAAATGAAACCATTCTCAGTTTTTGTCGCGTCACTGAACATGGCCGCCTCTTCAGCAGTGGTTCTGTAATACTGTGAAAATTTCCAGCTGAAATTGTTCGGATCAGCTAATGTGAAATATGAATAATTAACCATAACTATTTATGATTAATTATTAATATTTTAGATCTACTGTAGATATTTAGCTGACCACTCAAGGTCAACCGTCTTGTCAATTCTAAGAACGTTAATTTCCTGGTTAAAGAAAATAACCTTCTTACTGTACAATTCTATAAGTTTGTAACTTAAATCTGCATGATTATTGACTCCGGTTATAAGTAAACAATGAACACATCAAGTGTGATACAAGTAAGTTTTATTAACTACATAAACACTTAAACTAGTCTCACATACTACATAAACACATTAACCGGTCTAACATACACATACACACACAAACACACACACATCGTTTTATAGGAACGGGTTAAAGTTTAACTCTCATAGAAAGAGGCATCATAATGGATTTTATGGAACACTTTGCATATATTCAGCAGATCTACACCTGAGGGAAACTTCAGATTCTTAGTTCAAACACCTTTGTAAAAAGGTGTAAATGATACTTAATTTATCAATTAATAAGACTAAGTTTGATTCTTAGCGAGTCTCGGCGGTCTGAAAGTGATTCCTGATGCAAATCTTAAAGCTTTCCGTAGATCTTTGCTGAATTCGGGTCGATGAGAAAAACCAGTTTGAGTCAGTGTCACTTGATGAATGGAAAGTACTAGGCCGAAGAAAAGGCCTGGCACAGATGCCTTGGTATCCTGAAGCGTTTTTCTCACATCTTCCTCTTTGCTTCTGACCGAACCACCGACTGGGGCGGGTCCCTGGAGCCCGGCCTTTAAGGTCGGAGAAGATCTCCGCCTTTCAAGATGGGCTTGTCCAATGAGAAAGGCAGAAATTCAGAGCGGGAGGTTGCAATTGCTGGAGGGTTTACGACCTTTTGTTCTCTAAGCATGGTAATTTGCCAATGGACTTAAATCGAAATTATTAACGATTCTCAGGGCCCTAATATTTATTGCCTATGTACCAATATATAATATTCACGCTTGTTTCGATCATAAGAAGGCTAATTCATAGATACTAAACAAGGTAAGTTTACATATAGTGAAAAGGGATGATCAGGGATGGGTTCCCTCACAAGCATACTAAAATATTCTAAGAATATCAAAGACAAAATACACCATGACAATAATATACTCAATGGCCTGCAGAATATGTGTGTTCATTCAATTAACGGTTTTTCTATGAATTAACTAGAACAAAGTCCATTTCTACTCTGCTTTTCCTTGGAACAAAGAGTGGGCTATCCTTCTCACAATCCTGGGGGGTCATAAAACCAGTGATAACATGATTAGTTGTCATGGTGACCAAGAGGGCCTGGTGTTCAGCAGAAATCATGGCATCCAGTTTATTGAGTGAGGGGAATGTGACGATTTGTTAACCTAATGAATAACTGATTTGTTAAATCAAATAAAAAATAGTGTGTCAGATTGTTCGAGACGCTACATATTTCCCCCCTTCCGAGCGTTGTTGTCCGTAGAATAGACAACCGCGAACTCGATGTCAAGGTGCAGAACAATCTAACACACACTTGTCACTCACGGCTGGGAGACAGTGGCGGCTCTTTGGCTGTTGGTGCTTCCAGGAGTGGTTGTGGTGCCGTGGTGAATGCCGTCAGATGGTGTGCTGTGGTGATGTAGGCTGTGGCAAGGTGTGGGTCCTCGAGCTTATGCTGCAGGTGTCGAGGCTGTGTCACCTGTTATCCTGAAGTGAGTTAGTCCGGGTAGAATGTTTTTTTTGTTGATGTTGTTAGCCAGTAGGCTATCTGTGGTACCCGCGATGTGGAACAGCTGGGTTGGACTCTCACTGGTTAGAGTGCAGGTGGTTCCAGGGATTGCTGGTAATTGTTATGGAGATTTTGTAGTTTGCAGAGAGTTTCAGACTGACCTAGTGATGATGGCAGGAGAGCAGCAGTTGGTTGTTAGCTCTCTGTTCTGCCCGAACGTCACTAGAAGTCTGATGTTTGCGGTGTCGCTTTGCTTTGCACTGACTTGAGCTTGCCTGAGTTGTGTTGTTAGAGCTTTCGCTGTTGGGCATGTGGCCCGCTGCTCAATCCAACGTTGTCTGGCTGCTTCTAGGGGTGTCGACCTGTTTCAAGGGATGCTCCTCCCTTGGAGGGGGTCTGATGCTGTGTTGCATCAGGCATGGAGTCAGAAGTTTGTCCTTCTCAGTATTCCTTATTTGAGTTTTGTTCAAGGAGCTCTTTTGTTAGTGTCAGCAGCTCCTGTAACTCAGATGTAGGCGTGTCCAGCTGTCCTTGTGTGGCCTCCGTTCGGCACCTGTGTGAAGGTTGTGGAGGAGGATGTTGTGGTGGACTGGTGTTGGACATACCGTGGTGTTTTCAGGATGAGGACGCCTTTTCCCAGTGGTTGGTCTGGTACCTGGGTCTGTTGCCATGGTGATGGATTTGTCCTCTTCTGGCTAGGGGCTTTCTTTAGAAGGGTTTTGCATTGTGGCAATGCGGGGTGCCTTCTGGTGCCCGCTTTGGATTCTGAGTTGTGAAGTTTAGAATCAGTGGGGTTTGACAAACACCTTTAGTGGAGGCCTTGTGCTTGTTAAAGGCCTTCTGTGTCAGGTTACGCAGCTGTTGATTAGGCATTGTGCGGCAGGCCCTAATGCCTAGATGACTTCTTGCAGCTGGTGTCCTCCGCCATCCCAGGGTAATCGTGAGCTTGGAGTAAGTTTGTCAAAGTCTGTGGTAGTAAGCATGGGGAGTTTCAACGCCGGCCCTGCTTGGCGTCTGGGGCAGCGATCAGTCCATGTTCAGACTCTGGGTCTGAGAGTATTTAGGTTGCCAGATGTATTGTCTCTGGCCAGCTCGTTTGGGGTCTGTGGGGTCACACGGTGTTTGTGTCTGCAGTGATCCTCTGGAAAGTTCCCTGCCCCACCCCCTTGTGGCTGCGGGTTGGTGACGTGTGAACAGTGGCTCTCGCCCCCCCCCCCTCACAGGTTCAGACTCTTGGCTGAGGGGGTGGGCCTGCTGGCCAGGGGAAGTTCTGTTTCGTGTTTTCCCTATCTGTTCGCCTTGTGGTCTGCAAGCATATTTTAGTTCATTTGTGACACTGAATTCACCTTGTTGCGTTGTTTCGGTTCGCCTGAATTAAACCTTTTTTTCAGGGTTTTCAGGGAGCTGACTCGTGAAGTGTCACACAGAAGGCTTTGGCTCCCTTTCCCCCTTTCGTAGCTGTGCACAGGCATGGAGGGCTTGCACTGCTGGCGACGTGGTGTTGAACCTGCTGTCTTTTGCTTAGGTCTATGCGCAGTCGTTAGGACTGTTTAAATTCTTTCTGAACCATGTTAAGCTCCTCTCTAATTGCTGAGTCAGGGTTTGGACCTCAGCTCTGTCTGTATGCAGGTGGCCTTGTAAGGCCTAAGATGTGGTGTCTCTCTCATTTAGTTCCACATAATTTGTTTTAAGAGTGACTTTGTGTGAATCAGTTCTCTTTTCAAGTCCTGTGTGATGGCTTTTTCCTGCGGCGCTTGGTGTTGAGCAGCTGTTATAGCCTCTGTGAAGACTGGTGATTTCCTTCTGTCGCACCATTCGGTGAGGTTCTTTTCATCCGTTCTGTGCTTTCTCTCGTTGAGNTGTTTTGACACACTGGTGTTGAGAGTAAGGGCTAGAGACTACTACAAGTTCAAAACAGAGTGTGAATGCTAAAATATTTTTGGGTCAGCATATGTTTTGCTGAAAGGGCGTAAACAGGATTTTGATTGATGACTTAAGTCTACTGTCAAATTATTGTCAAATTATTACTCAGAATTTGCTGACGGTTCCCCATCAGGCTTAATCTCTGAGGTATGAAGGTGAAAAGGGAAAAGCAGAAGGAAAAGGTGAGCATTTCTATTCAGATTATGCTTATTTTTTTTTTTTTTTTTTTTTTTTTTGGAAATAAACAAATCAAAAATAGAAGTGTCTCTTGTTCCTTTTGAGGTTCAGAGAGAACATCAAGGGGGCATAACATGTAAATGGATTTAACATTAGCTGACTGCTATTAACAAAACAAGGTAATCATTCTGGTATTAGGAACAAATAGCAGCACTAGTGATTAGTGTGTTACTAACAGCACCCCAATACCTTAATGAGTCTTTCCTCGATAGACAGTTAAGATTTAATTAAATTTAGATTTAATTAACTAGTAACTAAGCGATAGCATTCAGGAAGGATACATCTAGATAGTTAAATTCGCTGAGACGAATTGAAGATTGAGAAACATTGAAAAAGAAGAAAAAGAAGGAAGAGAAATGGAAAATCAGAACTAGGGATGTAGTTAATTCAAATTGCTTCCACTGCACACACACATCTGTAGTTAAAAGCTTCCAAATAAAGAGTGTTACCCCCTAATTGATTAAACTAATTTGGTAGCTTAGCCTAAATGAAACTATGCTAAGTCGTGTTAGTTTAGCTGCTTCAGGTGGTTTGTTTAAAACTTTGCATGTTGTGCTATGTGAAGTTAGCGTTTCCTGTGACAAGTTGTTGTCACGGTAAACCAATGCATGCCAGTGTAGCTTAACGCAGTTTAATGTCTGTCTATGTTCAACAGTCATAGTTTTAGAACGTGGTGCTTTCAGACTTCAAGACTTGTTGCATTACCTAAGCTCTTCGTTGAGTGCTTCTCTAATGTAATAATAAACTTCTTGCACTTGTTTAAAGAATTACAAAACGTGTTTACTGTAAGTTAAAACCGGTTTAAACATATATGTAGTTATGTTTGCCTCACATATGAGTACTAAAGTACAGTATTACACCTTTAATTTCACTCAGCGAGTGAAACACAGTAATGACCACCATGTTGCTAGGCCTGTATATATACAGTCAAAGTGTAGATGTATTGCTTCAATCTAATTATAAACTATTAGGCCTTTATGCTGTAGAAAGGGGAGTAGCGCTCACATCTACCTTGATATAACTGTACTGAGATTTCTTCTTCAAAGAAACACTTTAAACAATACTGCAATTTTGTGATGTCTTCACTAAAGCATATTACATTATGGTACAGTATGGACATGCCGCTGAGCTGAGATTCAAACTTACGCTTTGTCAAGACAGATTTACGCTTTAATACTGAAATTAGGGTTTCTATGCTAAAATCAGATTAACCTTACACCAATACCATTAAGCATGAAATACATAAAGACCCTCACAATTATAATAGCGGTACCAATTCAAACCCCCATTTTATCTGCATCTCAACAAGCCAGCAAAATAGGGACACCGGGCATCTGAAGTCACGTCCTATTTTAACCTGGGCTATCAAGCACACACTTTTAAGTTGCCAGTGTTTAAACTCATAACTTTCGTTTTATCATGCCCGCATTCTCCACCAAAATCTGTAACGAATCAGATCATGGGAAATATGAATAATTAATCATAGTTAGTTATAATTAATTATGAATATTTTATATCCACTGTAGATATTTAGCTGACCCCTCCGGGTCACCCGTCTTTGTCATTCCTAAGAACGTTAATTTCCTGGTTAAAGGAAATAACCTTCTTACTGTACAATTCTATAAGTTTGTAACGTAAATCTGCATGATTATTGACTCCGGTTATGAGTAAACAATGAACACGTCAAGTGTGATACAAGTAAGGTTTTATTAACTACATAAACACTTAAACTAGTCTAACATACTACATAAACACATTAAGCCGGTCTAACATACACATACACACACACACACACATACAGTTGTATAGGAAAGGGTTAAAGTTTAACTCAGCATAGAAAGAGGCATAAAGAATGGTTTTTATGGAACACTTTGCATGTATATTCAACAGATCTAAAACCTGAGGGAAAACGTCAGATTCTTAGTTCAAACACACCTTTGTAAAAAGGTGTAACTGATACTTAATGTATCAATTAATAAGACTAAGTTTGATACTTAGCGAGTCTCGGCGGTCTGAAAGAGATTCCTGATGCAAATCTTAAAGCTTCCCGTAGATCTTTGCTGAATTCGGGTCGATGAGAAGAACCAGTTTGAGTCAGTGTCACTTGATGAATGGAAAAGACTAGGCCGAAGAAAGGCCTGGCACAGATGCTTTGGTATCCTGAAGCGTTTTTTCTCACATCTTCATCTTTGCTTCTGACTGAACCACCGACTGGGCGGGTCCCTGGAGCCGGGCCTTTAAGGTCTGAGAAGATCTCCGCCTTTCAAGATGGGCTTGTCCAATGAGCAAAATGAAATTTCTGAGCGGGAGGTGGCAATTGCTGGAGGTTTTTATGACCCTTTGTCTTTAAGCATGTTAATTTGCAAATGGACTTAAATCGAAGTTATTAACGATTCTCAGGGCCCTAATAAATATTGCCTATGTACCACCATATAATATCCACGCTTGTTTCGATCATAAGAAGGCAAATTCATAGATACTAAACAAGGTAAGATTAAATATAGTGAAAAGGGATGATCAGGAATGGGTCCCCTCACAAGCATACTAAAATAATCTAAAAATATCAAAGACAAAATACACAATGACAATAATATACACAATAGCCGGCAGAAAATGTGGTTCATATCAAATAACGGTTTTTCTATAATTAACTAGAACACAGTCCATTTCTACTCTGCTTTTCCTTGGGACAAAGAGTGGGCTATCCTTCTCACATTCCTGGGGGGTCATAAAACCAGTGATATCATGATTAGTTGTCATGGTGACCAGGGGGCCTGGTTTTTGCAGAAATCCTGGCATCCAGTTTATTGAGTGAGGGGACTGTGACGATTTGTTATTCTAATGAATAATTGATTTGTTAAATCAAATTAAAATTAGTGTGTCGGATTGGTCGAGACGCTACAACAATAATGATTCATTAATCACTTGCATAAACTTAGCCTCTATGTTAAGACTGGTTTAAGTGGAGTCGGGGCACTTGGTTTCGAACTGCAATTATGATTTAACTCAAATTTGGACGCTCTTGGGTGGTACGGACTGTAAAAATTTGGACTCAGAAGTACGGTTGAATCCACGTCAGATGTAACATGAAAAATAAAAAAAAAGTAAATAAAAAGAAGAAGAAGAAACAACATAAAATTGAGATAAGAAGACATTTATAAACATCTCCCACTCAAACTCAATTGGTTAAAGACTTGGACTCGGCTCATAAAAATATATATATTAGGGCTGTCAGTCTATTAAAATTTTTAATCTAATTAATTACATGTGTCAAAAAAAATTGACTGAAAATACCATCAAAAGATTATTTAAAGCTATTTTTGTGTTAAATGAGAAAGTATTAAGTTAGACTGTTACTTGGCTGGCGAGACGTGAGACTTGCGGATCCATTCGCAGAGATTTTTATTGGAGAAGACAGAGACGTGGTCATACAGCAGTCAGGGGTCAGATGATGGCAAACAGGTATATGATGGGCAAAACACAAGAATAGTCCCAGGACAAGCGTAGGTCACCGATCGGCAGACAGAATCACAAGGGCAAGACGAGAGGGAGAAATCCAGGACCAGCTGAGATCGAAAACCGGAAGGCTAATGACTAGGGCTAATGATTAGGGCTAATGACTAGGGCTAAGGCTAATGCCTAGGGCTAAGGCTAATGACTAGGGCAAATGACTAGGGCAAATGACTAGGGCAAATGACTAGGGCAAATGACTAGGGCAAATGACTAGGGCTCCGTAAGGTAGCTATCTCTAGGTGAGTGATATGTGCTAAACAATACTCGGCAGAGGGAAGGGTTCAGAGTGAGTGTTAAATAGTGAGGGATTGATATGAAACAGCTGGGTGCAATCATTGTAAACAGGTGTGTGCAATTCGTGCTGATTGCAATCAGTGCAATGCATGATGGGAAATGTATTCCGGGTGATGCAACATGTGTAGTGCGAGAGTCAATGATAGGACAGTTCGTGGCCGGATATCGTGACATAGACTTCCAAATGTTGGCTTTAGAACTAATATTGGTAACACGTTTTCTATGAAGCCCATATTTATTAATACATTATATTTCTCATAGTTATATGTATTATAAGTCTCATATCTTGCCATCTTTCTTATGCTACTTAACTTAAAGCCATCAGACCGATGTATAATTATAGTAATAATAATAATAATATAATATATATATATATATATATAATATATATATAATATATATATATATATATATATCTATATATATATATAATTCTCAAACATCCATAGATTCGATATCATATCAATGAATGTGGTAGTACGACAGATTTGCTTTTGAACTATTTTTTAAGGTAATATGTTTCAATATTTTGACAGTTCCTCCACAGAGCAAACTGACTATAGTACTTTGCAAGTACGTCAACATTCCTACCACCCTAAACCTTACCTAAGCCTACTAATACGCTAATGAGAGTTAGCTGACATGTATTGTAGTTGCAAAGTTACTTATAGTTAATAGACTAGGAGGACCATCAAAATAAAATGTAACCTAACATATAAACATTGCGTTTTTTTTCAGTTGAAATTATTAAATAGCTCACATTAAAATTAATATTAGCCTCACAGGGAATACTCAAATACAAATACACAGGGAATACCTAACCACTTACAAGATGTAGTAATATACTGTGCAGATCTTAAATAAACAATGACAAAATCTATAGTCCATTATAAATGTAAAAATAGATTTTATATGGTGTTCATTGTGTGTTATAAATAATCATAATCTTAAAACTTATAACCACAAATGTGTAAGCATTATAATGTGTTATAATTGTTGTTATGATTATTCATAAGATGATATAACATATTATAAGGTATTTTATAATGCATTATAATGCCTTATGAATACCCTTATAATGTGTTATAAATATGGGCTTCATAGAAAGTGTTACCGGAATATTTTTTTGATTCACTGAATTTAGTACACATACATTAGGCTACAACGGCCTAACATAAACTATGGAACATAAAATAATATAATTTGAGAAACATCTCAGTATGTTTGTTCATACTATGAAAGTCATTGGTAACTAAAATGTCTTTGTTACCAACTGTCTTCAAAATACCTTCTTCTATGTTCCACAAAAGAAGGGTTTGAAACAACATGAGGGTGAGTAAAAACTGAATTTTAATTTTTTTGGGTGAACTAACCCTTTAATGTTTTATTGTATTATGTTTGAAATGATTCTGCAAACAAGAACTAAACCTGCGAGCACGTGGCACGGTCCTTCATTTGATTCTTTCAACGGCTGATCATTCGGAATTAAGTACATTGCTTCTTCTTTATGAATGGGCCCTTTTACATTGGTTCACAACCCGATTTCGTTCAAACGTGGATTCATTCAGAAACTAAGCACCGCTGTGTTGCTCGTTACACCACCATTCTGTTATGGCTTTAAAGGTATGGGATGATATTAGACTCAAAATGATTAATAGACGCACGCACAATTATTCATGTACTGCATACATTTTATACATGTATCTTACTAACCACAAACAAATGCCTTTCAGTTTGAGTCTGTGGAATTCAGGATTAAATGATTGTGCAGGGATTTGTACAAATACAGACATGTTTGCGAATAAAAATGTTCTGTGCTGCATTAATATATCATAAATTGCTCATGCAAAAAGGATTCTGTGCATATGTGGATCAGGTGACACGCGTGCATTAATTGACGTCTAGTTCGAGTCGATCTTGTTCGGTTCATTTGGATTTTGAGACTTCATTTTCGCAGTTTGCAGCATTTCATGACGCTCACACACACAACTACCAACGAACAAGGCCCAGTGCAATTCATTAACGTGTACTTGATTTGAAAAATTTTCAAATGTGCGTCACTACACTGAAACAAATGCTTTTCAACCGGTGTCTGCAGAGTTAAGAATTACATTAATGTGCAGCATTTTGTTCAAACAGAGACATATTTTTTTAATACAAATGTTATAGTTTGTATTAATGTATCATCATTTGTGCATGTAGCGATTGAAATGTGCATTTGTGCATCAGGCGACACGCGTGCATTTATTCACGTCTCTTCTGAGTCGATTCTTTTTGATTCATTTGAATTTTGAGACTTTCGTTCCGCCCTTTTAGCCTTGCCCAATCCACACACACACAGCTCGCGATCCACGCGCAGCTGAGCCACAGAAAATCAGCGACCACTAGATGGCACTAGCCCCAGTCACATGTGCGCATTCCATTGAGTACGGTTTTGTTAAATGTTACCTAGTGTTGTCTTTGTTTCTTTTTGGTTTGGCTATCCTCCTCTACCTGTCGAAAATCCTATAATCAAGATTTTTTATTGAACTTGTTTCTAATTGAGCTTGGCCTTAAGACACAGAAAGCTTCGATATCTTGCCAACAAGAACTTCATACGTTACCTTGTTTTTTTTCTTCTTTCTGTAATTCAACCACGTTGTCAGTTTCCTGCTTGTATTATATTATTATTATTATGCAAGATTAAGTTTGAAGATTGCTGATTAAGCCATATCTGCATTACGAAGAAAGCGCCTTTCATATATGTCCCTACAGATTGCACACGCTGTAGCCCCCCTTGCATTAAATCCAATAAAATACAGTCAACCAAACATATACATTATATACACTATAGAATCGAGATACACTGGTTATTAAAACAACTCTGTATACAATCCGTGCTGTTCCAGCCTGAGCTCTCGGAGCCAATCACATATTTTGCTCATGTGAACGTAGTACGATTTTCCATGTGAAAATACCCTGATTTTCATTTTTACCTTTTTTTTTGGAAAGTGGGTTAAGTACAAAGCCTGGTTTACATAGGCCTAATAAATAATAGTCTGTAGCATTCAAATTTAAATAGGCAACATTGTGAATATGGAACCATTTGGATTCTGAGATTTGGAAAAGAGAGAGTAAGAAAATAAATATCTTCAGAATAAAGTCCTTAGCCTATAATGTGAGATTAAACTCATTAAATATCCAGAAAATTTAGAAATAAAATATTGAGGATACAAATAATTAAATCTCGAGAATAAAGTCCTTCATCAGCACAGGCAACTTCATCTTTGCAGACACTGACTCAGAAAACAGTTAAGTAGCCTAAATAAAATATGTTCTATCTTATGCGATTTTCTTGAGCGCGGAATAGGCTATAGCGTATAAAACGCTCGTTTAGTATAATTTAGTTTAAGTTTAATTTAATAGTTTAATTAAATATAAACGTGTGGTTACTAATGGCTTAAATGAGCGACTATAATAGCCCTTTAATAATAATAATAATAATAGTAATACAAGGAAGGAATAACTGACAACGTGCCGTTGAATTACAGAAAGAAAGAAAAAAAAACAAGGTACCGTCACAAAGTTCTTATTTGGCAAAATGAATATAAGCTATTCTGTGTCTTAAGACAAGCTCAATTAGAAAAAGTTCAATAAAACATCTTTATTATAGGCTATTTCTACGGTAGCGGAAAATAGCCTAACCAAAAGAACCAAGAAAACAAAGGTAACATTCCAGAACCTCCTGAGGATGCGCACAGGTGACTGGGGCTAGTGCCATCTAGTGGTCGCTGATTTTCTGTGGCTCAGCTGCTCGTGGATCGCGAGCTGTGTGTGTGTGGATTGCGTAAGGCTAAAAGGGCGGAACGAAAGTCTTAAAATTCAAATTAATCAAATAGAATCAACTCAGAAGAGATGTAAATGAATGCACGCGCGTCGCTTGATCCACAAATGCACATTTTAATCGCTACATACACAAATGATGATACTTTAATACAAACTATAACATTTGTATTCACAAATATGTCTCTACTTGAAGAAAATGCTGCACATGAATGTAATTCTTAACTCTGCAGACAACGGTTGAAAAGCATTTGTTTCAGTGTTGTGATGCACATTTGCAAATTTTTCAAATCTTGTACACGTTAATGAATTGCACTGGGCCTTTTTCGTTGGTAGTTGTGTGTGTGAGCGTCTTGAAATGCTGTAAACTGCGAAAATTAAGTCTCAAAATCCAAATGAACCGAACGAAATGACTCGAACTAGACGTCAATTAATGCACGCGTGTCACCTGATCCACTTATGCACGGATTCCTTTTTGCATGAGCTATTTATGATATATTAATGCAGAACAGACATTTTTATTCGCAAACATGTCTGCATTTGTACAATCCCTGCACAATCATTTAATCCTGAATTCCACAGACAAAAGGCATTTGTTTGTGGTTAGTAAGAAACATTTTAAAATGTCGCAGTACATTATAATGGGCGTGCTTCTATTATCATTTGAGTCTATAGCATCCCATATAAGGGTATTCTGTGCTCTACAACTTAGCAAAAACACATATTGTTTTGAAAATAACCCCAATATCAACGTCTTCTTTACTCAACTGTTGTATAAATCACATCCAAACTGGTATAAGCAGTGTATCCCATTTTTTGGCAGATGAACGGGTCTTTAAAATTTATACTACTATGTCTGTAGTGTTTGTTCAGGAAGCATAGTCAGTCTTTGATCACACGTCCTGTAAGTTTACTGTATACGCGCAGATGGATTTGTTCCCACGCAACCACATCAATTTTGTTTTCTTCTTTATACAGTCTGGTACTGACTGGACATAGCAATAAACTTGACTATGGTGGTGTCCTCATTTTAGATGCAATGTAAATGTGTATTTTAACGACCTCTTCTTAAAATGAATCCATTCCATACTTTTATTGTATGTGCGTATAATGGGGAACATTGCCACCAGATTAACAAAGTCTTTGATTCTCATAACAGGCTTTTTAGCATCATTTTGTAACTACGTCATATCTGGCCAAGAACAAAAGTCAAGAAATCACTCGCATGTTTTTTTTGGGTTTTTTTTTCATGAAAGTGAACCACAAATCTTGGGTATTTTAAATGAATGACCCCCGTAACATATAATTTCTTATATGAATATACTATTGTAGTATATTTTATATATTATATGTATCTATATGATATACATATCTAGAGAGAGAGAGAGAGCGAGCGAGAGAGAGTATTTTTTTTTTTCTTCAATTTCTATGTTAAAAAAAAACGTTCAGGGTGGTTTTTAAGGTGTTGCCAACTGACCAAAAGGTCCAGCCCCATTTTTTTTTTTAACTATTTTTCATCCACCATGCTAAAAACAGCCACAAATAATAGCACACTTCTCTTTAATAAACTGCATTATTATTCAGTAATATTCATGTCTGTAGCGGGAAGAGATGTTTTAATTAAATTACTCTTCATGTTTAATATTTATGGCAAAATCTTAACTATGCAATGAAAATAATAATGATTCTTTCTTTAACATTTAAAATATGTATGATTTTACAAATGACTACTAAATAAAGCATCTAAATAAGGATTTTAGATATGTGCTGCATGTTCATGAATTTAGTTTAGTATTCAAATTAATGAATACGTATTCAAACATGTTCAATAAACACGATAAGCTTTTAGTACATATTGCATGCTTCCAATGACAAATAAACACATTCAAAACTCTAAATAAACCAGAATTGTTCCTACCTGATGCAGTGGATGAGAAATCACAGTTTTAGAGTGTGAGCCAAAGTGCATGAACTGCTCAAACAAGACGAGAAACAGTCAAAGCGCTTGACACTGACACACACATGAGCATGTACAAACACACAGCATGCCCACCCCCCACTGAGGAAAACATGGCTCACATCTCATGCATTTCCACTGAAGCTTCTTGTTAAGACCACCACTCCCCGTATACACCCACTCAGATTTAACACTCCTCCCATCTGAGTGGCACATCTGCAGCTCAGCGGTCAGTTATTTTATGCAGTCCTCCCATGCCATGAATCGTGCAAAGGCAAATCATGACATCTCTAATTGGCCTCCCCCAAAGATTTATTAATAGCACTGTCACCAACATGAGACATCGGAGATGAAGAGGAAATTGGTTGTCTCCTGTTCCTCTTCTGTCCTTCAAGATCAAATGTGATTTTTTTCCATTGCTCCCCTAAAAAAAAACATGCGAGAACAAACTCTGTTCTATGTGTCCGTTACGTCACTGATTGAGTGACGTACTGATGTACTGAGTGTACAAACTAAATGACTAAATAAATAAAAAATAAATAAACAAACTAGAAGGCTCGATGATCAAATCTGACATCTGAGACAGAGAAGGACAGGAAAAGAAAACAAAGTAGGGAAGCAGAGGTCTGTTGGGAAGGTTGGAGCCGGCTGCGTGTAGACATGAGAAAGAACATGGAGAACTTGTTTGTGAGATTTAGACGGACTGACCTATGAGGTCAGATCATCTGATCCTATTCTGCAGTCGGTAGATGTTCTTTCATGCCAGTTCAAATCCTGTTTATTTTTCCAAGATCAGTGTGGGTAGTAAGCTCAGTGTGCTAAGATTTCAGATCAGTGAATCTAAAAAACAACCTTATTAAGAACCATATTCTCAAAATATTTTTGGTTCTGCTGAACACGGTGGAGTTTCTTTTGTGTCTTGATGGAGACGTGTGACTCTTCTGAAGTATTACATAAGTTGCTTTCTTTATTAAATGGATTTGCCATTACTCACTCTCATGTTGTTCCAAACCCAAACTTCATTATTTTTGTTTTCTTTGCACATAAAAAAAGTACTCTTGTAGCTTCATAATATTACAGTTGAACCACTGATGTCACGTGGAATATTTTAACGATGCCCTTACTACCTTTCTGGGCCTTGAATGTGTCAGTGCCAGGCAGAAAGCTTTTGGATATCATCAAAATATCTTCATTTGTGTTCTGAAGATGAACAAAAGTATTATGGGTTTGGAACGACAGGAGGGTGAGTAATTAATGACATGAAATCTCTTTAAGGTACCATTTAGGTTTAGGGACCAATTCTCACTATTAACTAGTTGCTTTTTAGCATGCATATTAATAGCATATTGGATGTTTATTAGTATTTATTACGTACATATTAAAGGGGTCATGAACAGCCTCTATTTTTATTTTGTACTGTTCTCCGAGGTCCACTCATAATGTTACAAGATTTTTACATTAAAAAAAACATCATGATTTAGACATACTAGGCTATTTTTTTGTCCTGTTTTTGACCCCCTCGTCAGAACGCTCTGTTTGAAAAGGTGTGGCGGATTGTAGACTCGGAAGTAAACACCCACTACTATGATTAGCTAAAGGCCGGGACACACCAAGCCGACTTCAAAGAACTAGAGGCAACAAAAGTCGACGGTGTTGTCGCCTCAAGTCGGCAGCGTCGGACCAAAAAGCTGCGCTCGAACACACCGCACAGACTACAGCCGACTGCAAACTAACACGTGTGTTCTGCGCCTGCGTGAGAGGAATTAGCTGTCCATATCAGCAGCTTTTAATACTATATATTCGTCATTCAAAAGGAGAAACTGAAACAAAGATATACAAGATAAATGCAGATATGCGAAATGTAAACAAAGCAGCACTTGCTTACCATTTTGAATATCAGTAACATTGATAACTTTAATCATTTTCAGCGGCTCATGTTGTTATGAAAACATCCGCGTATTAAAATAATTGGGAAAGATCACATAACATTTAAACAGCCTTCTGTCTGTATGTACGTGCTTGTTTTCATCCCTTTCGCTTTAATTCTCGGGCACTAACTCGTTCGCTAAACTGAACATCCAATCAGAGCTCTCATTTGCGCAGACGGTCCCGACGGCCCCGAAGCCGATACAACATGTTGAATTGGGCAAACTGCTGCCGACGTGAGCCAGACAAAAGCCGATGAGTGGAACACACCAAACAAACTAGCCCGACCATCATCAAATGATCTGTTTATCAGACAAAACAATAGTGATCATGTAATAAAACCAGTTACTCACACTTGTGTGTTTGCGAAACTACTGTTGGATCCAATAGTCGGCACAGCATCGTCTTTTAGTTGTAATCTTTCTGAAAATACTGCATCAAATTGTGCTTTGTTTGTAAATAAACCCATGGAGAAATTAAGTGACCAAAGGACCAAGTTTCTACTGGAACTTAATTAAAAATAAAGTTCATTCACTCTTTCCTAACGTTGGGCTCAGAAGGAAGGCAATGCTTAATTTTTCCACAACTTGGCACTGCACAGTATCTTGTTGTCTTCGGAGCATCTTGTTCGCTTGGTTTCTGCCTAGACCTGTGTTCGCCTCTTGTTATTTACACTACATACGCGAATCGGTGGGCGGGGCTAAACAGGTAGTGATGTCAAAGCAGGCGTTGATCTTCTGTGGGGGCGGTGCTTATCTACACTATTACATCATAGAGTGGTACATTCCACAAGCTGTTTTGGAAAACTGCTTTCAATATAAGTTGTATTTAGACTAACAAGAACGTTTTGAGTTCTGAAACTTACAGGATGTTATTATAGTACAGTATATGTCAAAAGATTAAGGACATTTTGGTCTCTCAGTTCATGTCCCCTTTAATGCCCTATTCTATATGACCATATTTTAGATCCCTTAATACTACCCCATACCTAAACTTAACTAGCTTACTATTGATAAGCAGCAAATTAGGAGTTTACTGGAGCAAAAGTCATAGTTAATAGCTAGTTAACAGTGAGAATTGGTCCCCAAATTAAAGTGCAACAACACTGAACAAAATTATAAACGCAACACTTTTGTTTTTGCCCCCCATTTTTCATGAGTTGAACTCAAAGATCTAAGACTTTTTCTACACAAAAGGCCTATTTCTAATATTTTTCAAATATTGTTCACAAATCTGTCTAACTCTGTGTTAGTGAGCACTTCTCCTTTGCCAAGATCATTCATCCGCCTCACAGGTGTGGCATATCAAGATAATGATTTGACAGCATGATTATTGCACAGGTGTGTTTTAGGCTGGCCACAATAAAGGCCACTCTAAAATGTGCAGTTTTATCACACAGCACAATGCCACAGATGTTGCAAGTTTTGAGGGAGCGTGCATTTGGCATGCTGACTGCAGGAATGTCCAGCAGAGATGTTGCTCATGAATTGAATGTTCATTTTCTCTACCATAAGCCGTCTCCAAAGTCGTTTTCAGAGAATTTGGCAGTACATCCAACATCCGCAGACCACGTGTAACCACACCAGACTAGGACTTCCACATCCAGCATCTTCACCTCCTAGATCGTCTGAGACCAGCCACCCGGAATGCTGCTGCAACAATCGGTTTGCATAAACCAAAGAATTTCTGCACAAACTGTCAGAAACGGTCTCAGGGAAGCTCATCTACATGCTTGTCGTCCTCATCGGGGTCTCGACCTGACTGCAGTTCGTCATCGTAACCGACTTGAGTGGGCAAATGCTCACATCCGTTGGCGTCTGGCACTTTGGAGAGGTGTTCTCTTCACGGATGAATCCCGGTTTACACTGCACAGGGCAGATGGCAGACAGCGTGTATAGTGTGTATGGCGTCGTGTGGGCGAGAGGTTTGCTGATGTCAACGTTGTGGATCGAGTGGCCCATGGTGGTGGTGGGGTTATGGTATGGGCAGGCTTATGTTTTGGACAACGAACACAGGTGCATTTTATTGATGGCATTTTGAATGCACATAGATACCGTGACGAGATCCTGAGGCCCATTGTTGTGCCATTCATCCACAACCATCACCTCATGTTGCAGCATGATAATGCATGGCCCCATGTTGCAAGGATCTATACACAATTCCTGGAAGCTGGAGACATCCCAGTTCTTGCATGGCGAGAATACTCACCGAACATGTCACCCATTGAGCATGTTTGGGATGCTCTGGATCGGCGTATACGACAGCGTGTTCCAGTTGCTGCCAATATCCAGCAACTTCACACAGCCATTGAAGAGGAGTGGACCAACATTCTACAGGCCACAACCAACAACCTGATCAACTCTATGCAAAGGAGATGTGTTTCACTGCGTGAGGAAAATAGTGGTCACACCAGATACTGACTGGTTTTTGGACCCCCCTTGACCACCCAATACAGTAAAACTGCACATTTTAGAGTGGCCTTTTATTGTGGCCAGCCTAAGGCACACCTGTGCAATAATCATGCTGTCTAATCAGCATCTTGATATGCCACACCTGTGAGGTGGATGGATTATCTCGGCAAAGGAAAAGTGCTCACTAACACAGATTTAGACAGATTTGTGAACAATATTTGAGAGAAATAGGCCTTTTGTGTACATAGAAAAGTCTTAGATCTTTGAGTTCAGCTCATGAAAAATGGGGGCAAAAACAAAAGTGTTGTGTTTATAATTTTGTTCAGTGTAATTGGATAATCACAGCAGTTTGTTCTCCATACCTTTGGGTAATGGTAGAATAGCGAATAATTTGAATAATTAGAACAATGTTAGAATAATTATGCTCCACCACGGGGGAAAACAGTTTGTTTTATGGAGATCTTAAAAGGGATAATTCACCCAAAAAAGAAAATTGTGTCCTTACAATTTGTTCCAAACCTGTAGGAGTTTCTTTCTTCTGTTGAACACAGAAGAAGATAGTTTGAAGAATGTTGGTAACCAAACAGAACCAAAACCAAAAAAAACATTGACATCAATGTTAATATATGAGTGGTAAGTTGACTACATTTTATCCGACGTTAATTGCCAAAGTACTATAACTTGATTAGACGAAGAAAAGCAAGTTGTTGGCTCTCTTTCCAGGTATCTTAAGGTTAAATTCAACCGAAAATAATAATTCAGTCCTCAAATACTGACCCTCATGCCGGTCCAAATCCATAAGACTTTTTATGATGGGTTTATTTACTTTTTGAAACTTGTATTTGTTTTCTTCGGCACTAAGTGTGAAATAAGATTGTCTTAGATCATTAATGTCTGGTGGTTTTCCAAGGCACAGCAACAGAGTGGATTACACAAGATATGGTATCTTCAGACACAAAAACTCACAAAAAAACTAGGTATATCAACAGTGAAAATGGCAAACGTTGAGAAAAAGCAGCTGCATATTACAAACAATTGCATTATAGGAGACTGGCACTTTGCATTAAACCCAGCCAAAATAAATTATGTGAGGATGTGAAGGTTGGTTTTATCACCTTCCCAAACGTTTCTCACATCCCCTCATGAGTGTAGTTGAATGCAAACGTATTTCTCTTAACTTGTGTGTGTGGTGTGGATTCAACTGATAGCATATAAGAAAAAAGGAAACAAGCAATGAGGTCAATAGCTTAAACAATGAGGACAAGTTTGCTTAAGATTCAATAAGGCAGGCGCTTAAATATTTGCCAAAACAGGTAAATGATATGATTACTTCGTCCCTTCCATTTTTTTTCAACATTTTTTTTGTTTGATTGACACTTTACACTAATTTTGCTAAATTTGTTTATGCTTTAAAATTACTCTCTCTATATATACATATATATTGAATGAGATCATCAATATGTTACATAAAACAGCACTTCACATATATTTATAAAAAAAAAACAAAAAAAAAAAAAAAACAGTTGAACAATAAGCATTTTATTTCATTGGATTGTAGAGAAAATATATATTTTTTTCTAAAGTCTCCATTTATTGAAAGTGCCATATGCAAATGAATTATTAAAATGATACAGGCAAAACAAGTACAAGCTTGGGTGATTGTGCTTCTTATAATTTCCCATTGAAACACTATTTTGTTTTCCTGGCATTGAATATGTGAAGCATTTATATGCTATCACCATTATGAAAGCTTTCTGTTTAGTGGCAGTATAACTCGTTTGGCAATCTTCCATTTGAACTTTTATGTGTTATGTTAATGACAAAGGACACATCTTTTTCTCTGTCCTTTTCCAGCCACCAAGGTTCTGAAAATATTTACAGCCACTTTCACCGGGGGCTCATAAGTGGTTGTTAGCATAGCTGCTGATGCCTGACATTTTATCCGTAACGGACAGTAACTGGAATGTTTTATTGGGTCGTGTTACTATGACGCATTATCTTCGGATGGCTCATATCAAGCCAAGTTTTACGATCCATAAACCAACATGAAAGGCAATTAGAGACCAAATCCCAGGTCCACAAATCTTCAAAGAAAGTGATTATATTTGTGTAGCCTTCCTAATAGTCAGCGTGGGTTGAAGAACAGTGACATTTGAGAGATATTACAGCAAATATCCACACACTTCAGGGTCACTATTCCACAACCGTCTGTGTAATATGCGGAAACCAGTCTTCTAGTTTATGGAAATTGCTGACCCTAGATTAAAGCAAATGTTTCTAAAACACTATGTCTTGTCAGAAGCAGTCTCCCAAATGTCAAAAGACAAAACAAAACATGAATTTATTATCCCAAACAGGAAAGAGAGATTGGGGGAAATGGTGGGAAAGACACGGGAAAAGAGAAGATAATTAACCACTACTTTATCTATGATTTTGGCTCTTTTAAAATGAATCATATTCATTTGGTATGATGGATGTTGAGGTTTTATAATTCATGCATATATTTATAGATAATCCATGTGGTTCACTGAACTGAATAATGATTGATATAACGATTTAGAATGTAATTCCACTATGTTTAGCGTTGTGGTTCATGTTGTGCCATGACAAACATAACTAAATATGTGTAATTTTATGTGTAATTTGTTGTGGCAAGCCTAAATCCAAGAAAATAAGGATTTCTTTCATCTATAATTGTATATGGATGCCCATATCCTAGCTAGGCTTGATGTAATCGTTTCCAGTAACAAACTATTTGTCTGTCCATACTGAATGCAAAAATTACTGCTAGTACTAGTAAAATGTTTGGATGTTGCATCTCTGTTTGGGATGTTTATATAAACTAGGAGGACTCTACTAGGGTGTAAATTTATAAGCAATAGTATCCGTAAATGTGTGATGTTGTGACATTGTAAGGTCAAAAGTTAAGCTTAGCCTTATTTTAACTATTCAACTAACTGGTCACAGTTTGGGAAAGTTTTGAAGTCAATGTGCCATTAAATTTTGCCCAACTGGGCATCATTCCATGTAATGATTAATCCTTATTTTTTTGTTCGTTCCTACCACCATTCTGCATTAATTCATACATTAGATGCATGCATGCAATTCATTTGATGTATTTGATGCATTCATTCATTCAATGCATGCATTCATTTGATGCAATTCATTCATTAATTCTATGCATTTGATGCATGCATTCATTCATTCATTTATTCAATGCATTCATTAATTTTATACAATTTATTCATTCATTTGATGCATGCATTCATTCAATGCAATACTTGAATTTCTTTTGGACAGGACATTGTGATTCATCCTTCATGCAGATAATCCCATGCATATTCGATGCATGCATGCAGTTCATTTGATTTATCAAATGCATTCATTCATTCAATGCATGCATATCATGTTGTCGTTGAATTCCTCATTCATTCTATGCATTTGATGCATGCATTCATTCATTCATTTATTCAATGCATTCATTAATTTTATACAATTTATTAATTAATTTGATGCATGCATTCATTCAATGCAATACTTGAATTTCTTTGACACATCTGATGCATTCATTCATGCAATTCATTAGTTTGATGCATTTTGCTTTTTTATTTTGCATTTGCAATTTTTATTTCATATAGGGATCCGCTGTAGAGCCATGGCCTCCTGAACTGTCTGCGCCGCCATGGCTCCCTGGTCTGCCTGCTCCGTCATGGCCCCCTGAGTTCCAATCTCTGCCATGGCTCCCTAGTCTGCCTGCTCCGCCATGGCCCCCTGAGTTCCAACCTCCGCCATGGCTCCCTGGTCTGCCTGCTCCGCCATGGCTCCCTGTTCTGCCTGCTCCGCCATGGCTCCCCGAGTTGCCTGATCCGCCATGGGTCCCGGAACGGGTCCCACCCCTGGAGGCTGTCCGTCCCATGTAAGCATGTCCCTAGAGGCCTCCAGAGCGTCCACCCCCCCTCCCCATGTAATTATATCTATATATGATTATGTACAAGGTAAGTGGATAGTTAGCGGTAAGCAGCCCTTATGTTTTCTAAATGGTTACTTTAACTTTTTGATTTATATGGTAATCCTTTCATAGGTGTAATTTTTAAAACAAAATCTAACCAATCACTTATAGCTGGGGATTCTTGCCTTCTCCAAATGTTTTTGTTATTGCTTTAAAAGCTGTAATTCTCAATATTCTAAATAAGTATAACTCATCTTTACTAAGTAGCATAGGTCATATACGCAAAACTATATTTTGCATATGTATTATATTTGATTTCTTAAAAAATGTCTTCTATTACATGAATGACTTCTGTCAAGATTTTTAAATTTTTTTATTTTACAAGTATAAAATATATGAATGTAATGAGCTTTAAGTTCACCATAACTTATCCAACATCCTTAAGATAAATAATTATATTTGGAAGATATTTCTGGTATTATAAAATATCGCATACAAATTTTCCAAGCATATTCTTGCCAATACGGAAATTGCGTAGTTCTTACATTTTCTTTTAAACTTTGTTTCCAATCACCTTCTGTTATTTTATTGTCTAATTCAATTTCCCATTTTGTCTTAATATTATATAAACCCCCATCCTTAATTTCTTTGAATATATTATTTATTCGTCCTATCAAATTATCTAGTCTATTAATTTTAATCATAAAATGCAACAGAGGGTGAATATCATCCAAAGTTTTTATTTTAATCTCCTCCTTTAGATAACTTCTTATTTGAAGATATTTGAAAAATAATTTCCCAGACAATACATATTTTTTCTCTATGTTCTCAAATGTCTCCATCTCATTGTCTCCATAAATTATGTGGTTTAAGTCCTTTGCTAGCCCGAACCCTTAAATACATCATCATCAAAAGTATTTGGTTTAAAATCTGGATCTCTTGCTATTTCTCTTAAACAAACCATCTCATGATCCCTAATTTTCATCACTTTGCAAATTCTTCTCCAACATTTAAAAGTTTCACCTTTACAATAATAACTGGTATTTACCTTTTTCTTTCTCCCACAAAATATTAAAGTACTGATTGCATCGAATGACCCAGTTCTTCTATCTTCTTAGACCCTTCTTAGACCCAAATCGTCTAAAAATACTATGCCACTTTTTGAAATTACTAAGATGTACTGTATATAAACAGAGCTTTTGAAACAGAAACAAAAATCTTGGGAGTATACTCATTTTAATAGTACTTATTTTTCAGTCAAAGATAATGATACTATTTTCCACCTTGTAAAGTCATTTCTTATAGTAGTTTCTAAAGTATCACAATTGCACTTGTATAGATTTTCTACCTTGTTTGGAATTTTCACTCCCAAATACCTTATATCTGTTTGGTTCCATTTAAAATCATATTTCTCTTTAAAACCTTCTTGTAGTTTACCCCCAATGTACGTAGTGTTGTTCAAATCTTAGTATGTGTTTGTGTTTCCCAACCTGTTTTCTGTAATGCTTGAGAAGAGGGGGACAGTGGGGTCATTGAATTGGTTCTCTCGACCATGACCTACTCAGTTTCAGATCACATGTCCACCACCTCTTACTGGGCCTCTGGACCAGGTTCCCTCTCAGCTGAATCAACAGAATCCAACCAGAAAACAATGGTTTAGAGGGAACGTGTCTCTTCATGTATCTTCTCTATGGGGTGTGAGAGGCTCATACCTTTAACAAACATTTAAGTCATATTAAACTACATGGTTAGAACAATACAAATGGGAAAACTGCTGGGCCAAGAATGACTAGAAAGAAAAACAACTTAATTAAGTGCATTTGTGAAGAGCTAAACTAGTATTTTAAGGGCTGCATGAACAAACAGTTACTTTACACATGAAAAATGTAGATATGTTTTGTCAGTGAAACAACAAAGGATGCAGACTTTGACCCTTCACTATATCTCTCCATTTGTCTCAGGATGGACTTTTTATGGAAAACTTGTTATGTGGCCATTTGGTCGTTACACAACAATGGTGCTTTTTGGGTCTAAAAACAAACTTTTGAAAATGAATATTCTTTTTTTAAAGTGATGCCGTCATCGTTACTAAAAGTGAAGTGACGTGACATGTGGCCAAGTATGGTGCCACAGTGGTTAGAGAGTAACCATTGTGGATACTCTCTAACTCCCCATAATTCCCCATACTAGGAATTAGTTCTCTGCATTTATCCCATCCTAAGTGCGCGCACACACACAGCAGACACACCCACCCCACACACACACACACACACACCACACACACACACCCCACACACACACACACAACACACAATCACAACACAACACCACCCACACACACACACACCCAACCACACACCCACACACACACACACACCCAGAGCAGTGGGCAGCCATTTATGTGCGGCTCCCTGGGTACAGTTGGGGGTTTGGTGCCTTGCTCAAGGGCACCTCAGTCGTGGTATTGAAGGTGGGTGAGAGCACTGTACATTCACTCCCCCCACCTACAATCCCTGCCGGTACGAGACTTGAACCCGCAACCTTTGGGTTACGAGTCCAACTCTCTAACCATTAGGCCACGACTTCCCTAACTCTTCCCTAGTTACGTGCAGAAACCTATGAAACGGCAATGTCATGTGCATGCAAATTATGTGTTTGCAGCGTATTATATGTTTGATATTGTTGCAATGTTTGTCAATGTATTTACAACATGTTCAGCGTGAATCAGTGTGTAACTAAAAAGAAATACAATGAACGTGAGATACAGTATGTCTTCGCTTTAAGAGGACATTTGGGATTTTGCCAAAAGGAAATGTTGTGTCACTTTCAAGACAGACCCCACTTGGCTAACTATTTCTGTCCCATATCCTGTTGACAGCGCTTTCATTGTCATTCTAGGACATTCTTTCAGTGTTTTTAGGTTTAGCGTTAGTGTCTCTGCTCTTTGATGGTGACCTTCTGCGAAAGATGCAGAGATGCACAAGAATCCAAACATTGCATTTGTGGACAACGGAAATTATTTTAACTGAATTGTTGGACACTGTTTGGTGCCTACTTTCAGAAGAATGGAGAAGGATGTTATCCCAAATCCTGTTTGTAGGAGGGTCTATGAATCCCTGTTTAAAGGAGACAATGGGAACAATTGGTCAGGAAATCTCACAGAACTACACAGTGCAACATGTCAATCAGACAGTGAGGGTCGTGACATTAACTTAACAATGTTCTCTTACCAGCCTTGATAATATTGAGAAGTTTACTCATTAATGCATATGTCATAATAATGTCAATTGCACTGCACAGTATATTGCAGTTTAGCATTTTGGTTTATTTATTTATTTATTTAGTTAGTTAGTTAGTTATTTGCCTGTCCCAGAGGAAAATCAGTTTGTATTACATTTAAAATATTCTAAATATGGAAATAGCTTATAAGACGATTTACATTTAGTTATATTTTTACAAAAAAAGGTAATTGATTGCCTCATTTGTCACCTTTCCTTTTGAAACTCTGCCGTGCACAACTGAAAATACTTCAAATTAAGCCTCTCTAAATTAAGAGGTGTGTGTTTGTGTGTGTCTGTTTGTGTGTGTGTCCTACTTTGGTTATTACTTATTACTGTATGTACAGTAACGTTGTTTGCCAGCCTTATGACATCAGATGTGACATCACTTTTTAATGTTTCAAAATTTGAATGTGGACTATCTGACATATGAGTATTAAGTCCCATCACATTTTTAACAAATGGGTGGAACATTTTTACCCCATTAAAAAGGTTGAATGATCTTTACAAAAAACAAAAAAAAGAAGGTACATCTTCCGTTTTATTTTTTGTACACCGAAATATGCACAATTAGTAACCTTAAAAGGTACATACTCTTACTTAAAAGTACAATTGTCCAAAGTGTACTCCTGGGTTATTTACGTTGTAGTACCCTTTCCTTTTTTTTTTCTCAGAGTGTACAGAGTGTACGCTGTACAGTGTACAGAGCCTTCTGTTGAAAACTCTGACTGATTCTTTAACTGAGGTTTATATCCTTGAGCCACCCAAGATCCAGCATCCAGACTCCTCCCAGTCAAGGTTGGCATGGCAGTGTAATGGCGAGAGGGTGTTTGGTGGCACATTTAATAAAAGTCCAAGCAGACCACTCAAGTAAATATTATCAACACTCCCTTTCCAGACACAACAGATCCCCCGACTCGAGCCTCAGCTCACTTTCTGTAATTAAGCACAGACAGTAAAGGAAGGTTCAGCCCAGGACAGCAGTGATGGGACACCAGGGGAGGACTGTTGCTATCCTGATCAACACCCTCCCTCACACATTACAGGCAGTCACTGAAGCCCAGCAGAACTTCAGTCAGCCGAATCGGGGTCAAAGGTCAAACACTGGAGAGCCTGTTTTGCGTCTACTCACTGCAGATTTTGAAGCACACTTATAACTGCCAGACTAGAAATCAACCCTAAATCTCAACTGTTGGAGACTGGCCAGGCAGGTGTTGCACATGGAAAAGTTGTTCGAGTCTGGGTTGTGTCATTTTGCCAGAATGTTGTAGTGGTTTTTAGCATGTCTCTAAATACGTAACAACTTAAGCTACCATCATGTCCCTTGTGAAAAAGAAGTATCGAATGTGTACTTGTTGTGTACTTCAAATCTTAAAATTATATACAGTGAAAAAAATACTGTATTTGGGGATAATATAATTTTAATAAATAAGGCCACTAAAGTATGCTTTAGGTGAGTACACTTTCATGACTGTTTTTCACACACACTTTGCAATAATTTCACATAAAACGTTTTACTCTACGTTTTAATAATCTTCTGTTGTGCTTTATACATACTGTCATTTTGATGTGTTGACTAACATATTAAAGCACATGCAGTACTTGATTATAATTTAACTGGTATTCAGTATTACATTAAAATGTTATATTTAAAATGTACTAAATTGCAACTTCATCATTATACAGTATGTAGATACAAATGTATTTACATATGACACACGTTTCAATAGAAATGTCATTTCAATAATGTAAAAAAAATGCTTGTCAGTACATTTAACAGTACACTTTAATCACATTTCAAAGACAATATATGTAATTGTGAAATTACTTATAAAGGTATACTGAAGTGCTATTTATGTAGGTAAAAAAAACTCTGTAATGTTTAGCTAATTTGCATTTAGTATTAATTGAAACTATAATGTATTTTAATTAAATATCAATTAACATGCAGTTAAGTGTCCAAAAACTTTTCATTAAGTTTACACTAAAGAATATTTTAAAAGCATATTGTTTTTGTAATATGTGGACTTATATATGTGTGTGTGTGCTAAAGTGTACTTTTTTCAAAAGGGAAATCTGAGGAAAAACAGTGTTTGCGTTGCCTTCCTTCCTTCTGATCCCATGAATGAATGAACTTTATTTCTAATGAAGATCCAGACTGTGTCAGAAAGAACTTGGTCCTTTGTTCAAACGACCCCACATCATTTTACAGTGGATTCATTTACAAAAAAAGGCACAATTCAACACAAGATTTTCAAAAACGTTGAAACTAAAGACAATGCTGTGCCGACTATATTGGATCTGACTGTAATGTCGCAACACAAGTGTGAGTAACTGTTTTGATTACGTGGTCACTATTGCTTTGTCTGTTATTACAGATTGTTTCATAGCAGTGGGCATTTACTTCTGAGTCTGCAATCCGTCACGCCTATTCAAACAGAGTGTTCTGTATTTATTTATTTAATGTTTATTGTACAAACAATTAGATATTATAAGTGGACCTCAGAGAACAGTACAAAAAAACAAAAAAAACAAAGGCAGTTAATGCCCCCTTTAAGATGCCTATAGTGAAAAAAAAATTGCCTTTGAAAATAAATATCGCTGACCTTATATGCATTCGTAGGAGTTTCCCTTTCAGATGGGGCGGAGAGTATTTAAACTAATCACAAAGCATGATTTACTAAGGATTGATATTCAATTTACTGGTATCTGTGCATTATTTACAGCATGTTTTAACCAATTTTGCACTTGAGCAAAAATGTTGTTATATGCTCTGATAGTGTTTCAGTCTGCATGAAATACATGAAATCTGAGGTCACATGACAATTCTTTATATAAAGCCTATGCTTTCATATTGGTCTTTAGTAATTTAAATACCACAAAAGACAACTTTGAATTTCATTAGGTATATATTTTCGGGAATATAACTTCTGTGAAATTTCATTTGGGTTACACTGTGCGACATTTCCAGGAGAAACTGGTTTCATTCATAATCATTTTCCCACAGAAGAGTTAGATTATTGAATGGAGCTAAAGCGAGGGGATATAGGCTTCTTTTATTTGAAGGTGCCATCTCAGGTCTTTTGTTTCCTCTAAATGTCAGTTATGTAATTTTAGCTTTCACTTATAAGTGAAAATCATGTCACCTAATTATTTAACAGGAGTTTGAGCTTAGTACCAAGATCTAAATCCTCCATAAAGCAGTTGACCAGCCATGAAACCTTTAAGAGGCTTTCTGTAAATGTGCCATCTTTATCACTAATGCGACCATTTCTGTCTGTGCTTGTCTATTTTAGTGTTAGATACATACTTTATAATTATTTATTATTTGTTTCTTTCTCAGGCAGAAACAGGGTTTCTATAAGCAGAAACAGTGGCACATTTGTACCAATTTGTAGACAACACAAACTTGTTTAAGAAAAAATATGGACGCATTGGAAATATTGTGGTGAACAGGCAGATTAGTGTGCACTCTTTATATTGAATCAGAGGCACTGTGCCTGCTGGGATGGCTGCGGGGGCCGGCACACATGGCTATCTGTGAAGAAACAAGCCATGTGGAAATCAAATTACTTTAGACGTCTAATACTGAGCGCTTTACCAATGCCAGCGCTCTGTTCTCTTCACCAGCAAGCCCTAACAATATTTAAACAACATATTCATTTGTCATACACCTGAAGGCTGAACCCATGTGTGTTGATCTTCTCTTCCAAAAAAACAGTTGACGATGAGCGTAGCAGTGGCAAACCTAACTTCAAAGAACGTCAAAGGGAGCTTTGAATGTATTTCTCTCCTCAAGAGAATGTTCTTTTGGTTCCATTTCCTCTCAGTTTTCATCAACACAGAAAAATCGCAGTGCTGATGGAAATTACAGTTGTGATTCATTTGGCTTGAGCTGGACTCATGGCACAGACACTGACTGACTTAACACACCTCAATCAGAAGCTCTTGATAGGAACGAAGCCTCCTTCCTTCATTTGGTCTGATGTTTGTGTGCTTTCCTCTTGATACCTGTCTGAAAGGTTCTGTGATTTTGTTTTGGCTGCTGTAGACATGTTCCATTTATCATATAAGACCATATCATATCATATTTATTTATTTATTTTTTACAAAAATGTCCTTGATGAACTTGAAATCAGGCCGATTTAGAAATTGGCTGTCAATGTTTTTTTTATTGTTCATCAGCTGGAAATAATCATTCTGAAAGTGATTCCAATGATATTGTTCCTCTGTTCCTACTGTTATCCTAGTTGTGGTGTGGACTCTGCTATTCTTTTAAATTTTGAATGATTTTTAAAACGACTTATTGTTATCGTTATGGTTATCGTCCTTGGTGCAAACAGGCATTAAGGTTGTCCATTTGTTGTTAATTTCTTATGTAGCATATTTATTACAAAAATAAATGCAATAACAATGTAACATGCCATGTTCACTCTCTCTCACTTTTTCTTGAGCTGTCATACTGTAGATTTCCCCAGTTAATTTCTAATATATTATTTTTTCTCGTACAGTCTTTATCAATATTTCGCTATGATTTGTATCACACTTATATAACTATTACACATATATACTGTAACTCCGTTAAAGAATCAGCAGTAAAAAAGACAGTCATCTGATTTTATTGCCAAAAAAACAAAACAACACAATACAATTAAATAAAATAACATTAACTAAAAAAATAATAATTAAAAAAATGTAGTGTAATATTTGTTTCAGCCTTGCAACACTCATGTTACATGTAATAAGGATCAGACAAAACATAATTTAAAAGCAAAATTATTGAATTCATGTCTAGTTTTCTAACCAATTTATTATTACAAGTGATACTGCCAGAATTTAGTTTATATGAATTCAAAACATGTTGACAGGGTTGAAATAATGTAATGCTTTAGGGTTAGGTACTTTGCAAGACTCTAAACACATATTTTAGGATTTTTGGGTAATATTTACGAACTGGCGATTTAAATGCCTTGTGTGGTTTTTGATTTCTAATCATTCCATTCTGCTATTTGATGTGTGAACTTTTTGAAAAAAGTTGCCCTGCACTGTATTATTTCAATCTCCCTTAACTGATATAATATAAGTGTGTTCTGGCATGTTTATGAAATCTGAGATCACATGGCAATTCTATAAATAAAGCTTTATGTTTTTACAAGATAATCACATGGTATTTTACTGGACATCAGCAGTCTCTTTGTAATTTAAATACCACATGAGACAACTTTTGAATATCGAGGTATATGTTTTAGGAATATGACATTAGGAAAGATGTTCAGGGAAATTCATTTGGGTCACACTGTGTGACATTTCCTGGAGAAAATGGTTATGTATAATAATTTTCCCACAGAACAGCCAGTATATTCCCAAAGATGGATGTTATGACCAGAAGGTTGTTTAGTTCACTTCACTATAGATTTGGTGAATAGTGCTCATGTAAGGGGACGTTCTTGTTTACAGGACCCTCCAAATGCTTCCTGGCAATCCTACCCAGTGATGTGAGCCAGAACTGTTTAGTTTAACTGTCATTTCATGGTGAACACTTAAAATGCAAGATGAACGCTATATTTTTATATATATATATATATATATATATATATAGTATACAGTGGGTACGGAAAGTATTCGACCCCTTACATTTTTTCACTCTTTGTTATATTGCAGCCATTTGCTAAAATCATTAAGTAATTTTTTTTTCCTCATTAATGTACACACAGCAACACATATTGACAGAAAAACACAGAATTGTTTTATTTAAAAAAATTTATTTATTAAAAAAGAAAAACTGAAATCTCACATGGTCCTAAGTACGGTAGTCAGACCCTTTGCTCAGTATTTAGTATAAGCACCCTTTTGATCTAATACAGTCATGAGTCTTTTTTGGGAAAGATGCAACAAGTTTTTCACCTGGATTTGGGGATCCTCTGCCAGTCCTCCTTGCAGATCCTCTCCAGTTCTGTAGTTCTGTCAGGTTGGATGGTAAACTTGGTGGACAGCCATTTTTAGGTCTCTCCAGAGTTGCTCAATTGGGTTTAAGTCAGGGCTCTGGTTGGGTCATTCAAGAACAGTCACAGAGTTGTTTTGAAGCCACTTCTTCGTTATTTTAGCTGTGTGCTTAGGGTCATTGTCTTGTTAGGTAAACCTTCGGCCCAGTCTGAGGGTCCTGAGCACTCTGGAGAAGGTTTTGGTCCAGGATATCCCTGTACTTGGGATATTCATCGTTTGCAACCAGTCGTCCTGTCCCTGCAGCGGAAAAACACCCCCACAGCATGATGCTACAACCACCATGCTTCACTGTTGGGACTGTATTTGACAGGTGATGAGCAATGCCTGGTTTTCTCCACAATACCGCGTAAAGTTAAGGCCAAAAGTTCTATCTTGGTCTCATCAGACCAGAGAATCTTATTTCTCCCCATCTTTGAGTCCTTCAGGTGTTTTTTCATGTGTCTTGCCCTGAGGAGAGGCTTCCGTCGGGCCCCTCTGCCATAAAGCCCCGACTGGTGGAGGGCTGCAGTGATGTTTGACTTTCTACAACTTTCTCCCATCCGACTGCATCTCTGGAGCTCAGCACAGTGATCTTTGGGTTCTTCTTTAAATCTCTCACCAAGGCTCTTCTCCCCCAATAGCTCAGTTTGGCCGGACGGCCAGCTCTAGGAAGGGTTCTGGTCGTCCCAAACGTCTTCCATTTAAGGATTATGGAGGTCACTGTGCTCTTAGGAACCTTAAGTGTAGCAGAAATTTTTTTGTAACCTTGGCCAGACCTGTGCCTCGCCACAATTCTGTCTCTGAGCTCTTCAGGCAATTCCTTTGACCTCATAATTCTCATTTGCTCTGACATACACTGTGAGCTGTAAGGTCTTTTATATAGACAGGTGTGTGGCTTTCCTAATCAAGTCCAATCAGTATAATCAAACACAGCTGGATTCAAATGAAGGTGTAGAACCATCTCAAGGATGATCAGAAGAAATGGACAGCACCCGAGTTAAATATATGAGCGTCACAGCAAAGGGTCTGAATAAAAAAAGAAAAAAATACTTAGGACCATTGTGATATTTCAGTTTTTCTTTTTTTAGTAAATCTGCAAAAATGTCAACAATTTCTGTGTTTTTCTGTCAATAGGGGGTGCTGTGTGTACATAATTATGCAACAACTTACTTTGAATGATTTTCGTCATTGCTGCATTTGTTTAAGAGTGAAAAATTTAAGGGGGTCTGAATACTTTCCGTACCCACTGTATACACAAGTACCTCTTTTTGTGAAAACTATAGACAAATATAAGTGGCTGATGATAAAAAAATAAAAAAATTGCTACTACCAAGAAATAATAATTTTGTATTGATATATAGCCATAAATCAGCACACACACACACAATTGATGGTTTAGACTAGTAAAAAATAAAAATAGATGTTTTAGACAAGAATAGTATAATTCCATGTTTTGTTGAACAAATTTTTGTTAAAATTATTAAATACATTGTTAAAATGTGTACATGCATTTGTTTGTTTATTTATTTATTTAAAGATATGTTTTTACAAATTAAATTTAAATACTAAATTACACTTCTTGGTCATTTTGTCTCAACTTAATTTCATTAATTTATATTTGAAACATTTGTTAGAACAAAATGACCAAGACATTCAAAGTCATTCAAACCAATGACAGGGGCAGGGTAGTGTGTATCCTGTAATTAGATTGGGAAGTAATCGGGACACATATAGCAGACAAATTACACTGTTTTATGAAATTAACCAAGAAAGATTAAGAAAATTCTGCATACAGTCCAACTCAAACTCTCTGAAGAAAAAAGAAAGAAAGAAAAAAGAGACAACAAGAAACGACAGCCTGCTAAGTCTGAGGATAAGTATGTATTTATCATGAGAGGTTTTATTTCAGCAATACAATTTTCTAGTGGGAAATGTGAATACTGGGATTTGTTTACTGACATATAGTATATATTGGAATATACAATGGTAATGATTCAAGAACCGAGCCGTATGGGACTGTGTAAAAAACACCACTGAGATAAATTTGTGTCTGGCAGCAAGATAAGATTTAAATGAGAGTGCATTACCACTCACAAAAACACATCCACAGAGTTAATCTGGAGCCAGTAAGAGCTGCTGTATCAGTTACACAGCTCAAACAAGAACACTGCTGGAAACGAGAGAAATGTCATAAATAACCTTTAATAGTGCTACTTCTGGGACAGGCAGATGGGAAAATGGGAATAAATTGGAACTAATGCAATTTGTGATATATATAAGATGTAATGCAAATAGATATTTTTTTCTGGCTGAAAAGTGTGAAAATGGATTTCATGGAAACGTCTCCAGTTTATGTATGTAACCATTGTTCCCTGAAGGGAACGAGACGCTGCGTCGAAGCGCTTTGGGAACACCTTCAGCATGACCACGCTCTGAATCACATGTGTAATCAGTTCAATGGAAAGGCAAGATGGGGTGACGTAGTGACCAGGAAGCTTAAAAGCACATGCAGTGGAACCGGTGTCAGCTTCTAGGAATGAAGCAAGCGCTGACAGGGATGCTGGAAGTATGGCACCGAGACACAGCGTATCGTTCCCTTCGGGGAACCATGGTTACATATGTAAACTGGAGATGTTCCCCTTCAGGAACTCGAGCTATGTCGAAGCGCTTTGGGAACGAGAATGCCCAAGGTGCCAGACTTTCAAATCTCTGCCCCGTGTGTGTAGCTAGGGCGAGAGAACAGAAGAGCCCAGAGTGGCTCGCATGTCTAGGCCGTAGAACCTGCCGAAAGTAATGGCTGTGGACCAACCCGCAGCATTGCAGATGTCCTGCATGGAGACACCTGCTAGAAAGGCCTTGGAGGCCACCATACTTCTGGTTGAGTGAGCCTTGACCCCTAAGGGCGAGGGGAGATCAGAGGACTCATAAGCACTGGATATGGCATCCACTATCCACCGGCTGAGGGTCTGTTTAGTAGCTGGAAGACCGCTCTTTGCTCGCACTGGACACATACAATTAAGCTTCTGCTGGTCTGGCTCCCAGAAGGGAGGAGGACAGAAGGCCTGAAGTATGACAGGCCGTGGTGCCGATGAGGGGACTTTAGGGATGTACCCCACTCGAGGGTACAGAAGCACTTTGGCCATGCCGGGTGCAAAGTCAAGATAAGAAGGGGCCACTGAGAGGGCCTGCAGATCCCCAACTCTCTTTAGAGAAGATATCGCCAGAAGGAAGGTAGTCTTTATAGTGAGAGTGCGGATCAGAGATCTCCTCAATATTGGCTCCACGGAGGCTTACAATAGAGCTTCTACAACCACAGCCAGTCCCCCACTTGGTGATGCGGGATCGTACCGGAGGCCTCAGCCTCAGCGCACCGCGGAGGAAACATGTAACTAGCGGGTGTCTACCCACTGATTGACCACTGAGAGGGGCGTGGTAGGCAGCAATGGCTGCCACATAGACCTTCAGCACTCTACAAACTGGGCAGTTAACTAGGTCGAGCTGGCGGTCTCCACACCAAGAAGTAATAAGTTTCCACTTCAAGGCATACAGTTTCCTCATGGAGGGAGCCTGGATTGGAGCTACGCCTGTGCCCCCTCAGGGGCACAGACCCTAATTCCACAACTCCGGTCGTGGTGTGGGCAATATTGTGCCCGTCCACCTTTTATAGGAGGTCCCTCCTGACGGGAATCTCCCATGGAGAGCCGTCGAGAAGGTACATCAGGTCCGATAACCATACTCAGCCCGACCAGAATGGTGATACTAACGCAGCCGTTCCATCCCGGCGCACTCCTCCAGAACTCCCCGGAGCAGAGCAATCAGGGAAAGGGCGTACAAAAGCCTTTGCTATGTCTGTAACATTTCATCCAGCCCAGTGGAGCTGGATTAGTCAGAGAGAGACAGAGGGACAGTGGACTCTCTCGATCCGCAACATGTCCAAATATCCTGGCCAAACTCTCCATACTCTCTCACCACCTCGGGGTGAAGCATCCATTCCCCAGGCCTCGGGCCCTGTCTCTGCTCCCAAATTGAGATGCCCAGGAATGTGCACTGTTCTCAGCGAGAGGAGTTTGCCCTGGGACCACACCAGGAATTGTTGTGCCAGCTTGGTACAAGTGGTGTGAAGTGCAGACCCCCTCCGTGGGTTGTGATATAAGAGACCACTCGATGTGTTTTCAGTGCTCACCAACACACGTTGGACCTCTAGTTTCTGGAGAAAGTGCTCAGTGCTGCGAAACACGGCAGCATCTCCAGGCATCCGATTGTGCCAAGTCATATGCGACCACATCCACAGACCGACAGGAAGGTGTCCACTCATGACCACTGGGGTGTCCCCCAACCTGTTAGGGATGCGTCCTCGCTAGGTTACGTTGGCTACCAGGCGCTCACAGCACCGGGCCCTGAGACAAGAACCAAGGTTTCCTTCACATGTCTAATGCCGTAGGCACCCGCCCAAGGCCCGCCCCCCCCCCCGAGTCGACCTTGCGCATGCAAAGCGGTCAATCCCTTGGTTCTGAGCCGCCACTGTAAGGGTCTCATGTACAGCATGCCAAAAGCTACCACATTGGACGCAGCTGCTATCAGACCTAGCAGTTTCTGAAACTGCTTGACAGTGAGTGACTGGCCTTCACTCACTCTCTCGACTGCCGTGAGGATCGACTTGATCCGAGCAGGGGACAAACGTGCCTGTATTGTGGTTGAATCCCACACCATGCCTAAATAAGTGGTCCTTTTCCACACTTTTCCTGGTGTTTAGTCTTAACCCCAGCTCTTTCATATGAGCGAGAACGACATCTCGATGCCGAAACACTACCTGCTCTGAACGAGCTAATATCAACCAATTGTCGATGTAGTTGAGTATGTGGGGAGTCGCAACGGAGCCAGAGCAGCATCCACACACTTGGTGAAAGTGTGGGGTGAGAGTGCAAGGCCAAAGGAAGAACTGGTATTGGTAGGCTTTTGCCCCCAAAAGCGAACCTCAGGAACTTCCTGTGATAAGGAAGGATGGAGACATGGAAGTATGCGTCTTTTAGATCGATCGTGACAAACCAGTCCTCAGACCTGATCTCAGACACGACTTGTTTGAGTGTGAGCATCCTGAACTTCAGTCGCATGATTGAGCAGTTCAACTGACGCAGATCTAAAATGGGACACAACCCTCCATCCTTCTTCGGAACAATAAAGTACCGGCTGTAGAACCCGGACTCTCTTTCGTGAGGAGGAACCACCTCGATGGCCTCCTTCCTTAAAATTGTATACTTCTGTTCCATTACCAGAGCCTGCTCGGGACCCACCATAGTGGGGATGACCTCGTTTAAACTGAGGTGGAGGAGAACTGGATTCTATAGCCTCACTCTACAGTGTGCAGGACCCACCAAGACACGTTAGTCTACTAAAGGAATCAGTCTCTCGAGACTGACCTCTGGTGTAATCAGAGCGGCTATCTCGGTGCCCTGAAGCGGCGAACCAGCAGGGGATGGCCGTACTAGTTGCTCTAGAGATCTCCGTGGAGGTCGCAAGCCTCTTAGCACCACTATGTTTCCGGGCGGTAACTGAGAGAAGCACTCACTGGAGACCGCTGCGCCCTTGAACACCGGCAGGGTTGGCAGAACTATCTCCCGAGGGCACTGGGGGGAGACGGTCACCGTGTAATGCGGTGTGAACCTCGCTTCCCCAGAGGGCCTGTGTCACCAGACCGTCCTGACCCATATTGTCAGGATTCACCTGTGTTACGGGCCTCCTGGTCCTGTCTAAGACGGAATGACGGCATCGCTGAACCGGCCACAACGGCGCAAGCGGGGGCCGTCAAGGAGGAGACCCTTGTCCTTGTTTCCTTGCATACGCAGGGTCACCACAAAATGCCCTCTCTGCTACCATATATCGCCCAATGGGCACGGGCGGTCTCTTTGGTGGCATGGAGAGAGAGATCAGCGTTTCTCCTTAACTCTGCGATATTATCAGAGCTAAGCTCGCCCTCATCCAGCTCTTTCAGCAGATCTGTCTGGTACGCCTGTAACACAGACATTGTGTGCAGACACGCACCGGCCTGACCTGCTGCCGTGTACCCCTTGCCCACCAGCACTGATGTCGTGCGCAGCGGCTTGGAGGGCAATGCCAGAGGCTTTATGGATGATGCCGTGCCTGGGGACAGATAGCTAGCTAGCATCTGTTTAACCCGGGGCATCGACCTATAGCCTTGCTCATTCAACCCCGCCACATTCCCTTAATAATCTGAGGCGGGGATGAAGAGACGGGCCGAGAAAGGCCTAGCCCACGACCTCGATACCTCGGTGTGGAGGTTGGGGAAAAATGGCAGGCTTGGAGGCATTCATCCAGCTTGCTTTTCTGTGGCTCGGCCTGCTTCTCGGCAGGACAATCGATTTTCAACTTGGCCACAGCGCAAGTAACCCCCTCCACTAGCTCCTCATACTGGGGCGATTGAGGGGGCGAAACCTCATCGACGCCTTCCACGTCAACCTCCTCGGAGGAAGACAGGCAGAGTGTCGAGCCCTCACCCCGGGGGGAAGTAACCGCAGAGCGGGCTTACGATCGGGCGCTGGATCTGGCGGGTGAGGAAGAAGATAGGGAATCGCAAGTCTCCATTCCCTCCACCAGATCCACCTGCGAACCCCACGAGTGCAGCCGCCGCTCCGCCTCAGCGGAAGCGGGGCCAGCACCGCGAGGAACGCTGGCAAAGGCTCCCTCCTAGAAGACAGCCTTCTGAGAGCAAAGCGTATGCAGCGGAAGAAGCTTGCAAGTCGGCCCCCTCGAGAGCCGACTCTGTGTGCTCCGCTCCCAAGCAAACCACGCACAGCCTGTGTGTATCCCCACCTGTCATGTAGCACGGGCAGGGAGGAAACACCCCAAAGCGCTTCGACGCAGCTCGAGTGCCTAAAGAGGAACTATATTTCTGCTGTCAAAACGCACACTGTTTTAAATTGCTCTTTGCTAAGAAAAAAAAAGTCTAATAATGCCTGGTTCCAGGTTCCAGGTACTTTTATAAGTAATGAATTAAACTAGAATCCTAACTTGTTAAAAAGAAGTGTGATTAATTGTATTGACTGTGTACTTGTACTGTAGTGCACTTGAAATCTTAAGAAGTATATAAAAAAACTATATTTAAATATAATATGAATGAAATACAATATAAGTACAATGCTTGAGTGTACATAAAGAGTACTTTAATGACTATATTTATTAGACTTAAGTTCACTTTGTAATAAATGTCAAATTAAAAGTTTTAATTTTAAATTGTTTTAATAAACTTTTGTTGTGCTTTAAAAAAGTACATTTATTTTGATGTGTTGACTAACATACTAAAGCACATGTAAAGTACTTTTAACTGTAGAGTGTTATTCAAAATTGCATTAAAGTTAATAATATTTTAAATGTACTTAATACAATATCAGCACAATTGTATAATTATAAATATGGAAGATACACCACATTCAAGGTTTTCATAGACAGAGATTCAAGTATAGTTTAGATTATACCAAAATATTCTCAATATATTCAGTGTACACTTTAACCATATTTAAGAAATACACTTGATTATGGAATGACATATAAGATTATGGTATGGTCCTACTTACAGTAAGTGGGTCAAAAAACTCTTTAAAGTTCAGCTAATTGCATTTAATACTTTTAAATTGTAAACCATTTTAAGTTCACCCTTAAAGGAGCAAAACATCCACTCACCCTCAGGCCATCCAAGATGAAAATCAGTTTGTTTATTTATTGGAACAGATTTAGAGAAATTAATCAGAGCATAACACAACAAGACACTTTTTTGGAGATTATGATCTAGTCTACAACAGACCCACTACTGATGATACACACCCACATCAAACCCAGCAATTCCATGGAGGGTTTCGAGGTTTTGTCTCCCCTCCCCTGCATTTCATAAAACTCATTCGGGATCAATGAAGTGATGCTTTCCTGGACCGGTTTGGCTATATCTCAAGATACCTAAACAGACAGTACTTTCAAGATTCTTCAACGTTTTAACGGGCTTTCAGGACAATAGAAATACCTCATTACAGTGAATGCATAAATTACTAACCCGATCAACCAAAGAGACAATTTTATAGCTCCCTGTCCCGCAGGATATTCTCCAGTAGACGCTCAGGTCTGACCTGAGAGTGACCAAAGGACCCTTCCCTTTTCCCCCGCATCCCAAAGGAAAGAGACAAGATTTCGTTTGACAATCATTGCTAATCATTGAAAGTATAAAATTACCAGAGCATAGAAACACAAATAGTAGGTTGTATGTTGTGTATATATATATGCTTGACGTGTTTCATGTAATCGGTGCAACTTTAACCAGTGTTTAATTACCCCTTTTTAGGAAATAAGGATATTAAAATGTGTAATATGTGAAGTTTAATCTTGAACGAATGGAAACCACAAATGCAGAAAGTTGAAATGAAGTAAACTTTAATAGTATCTACAATGCTTTCTTTTAAGAGACTTTATAGGAGTATTAACATAACTTTATAGAGGGTGTCCTCATGTGATTAATTAAAGCCTCTTGTTAATGTATGCACGCGCCACCCCGCAAGGAGTCGATTGGAAGCCAGCGTCAGGGGACGGACTTATGCCACAGAGAAAAACCCGAATGCAGAACAGAATCCATAGCTTGTTAGCTAGCTTGCTTGCTGCTCTCCTGCTCTGGCCTGTCGCTGTGTTAGAGCCCATACGTGTGCTAACGCGTTTAACATCAAAAGCGACCAGCCATCTAAAACTCAACACTTCAGTGATACTTCGTTGAAATCGTCAACAAACTTGAAAGTCTTGCACACTAAGACTCTCAGCAGAATTGCTCACGCCTCTGCTTCATCACAGACCAACGAGGGGTTTCCCAAAGGACGTCATCCTGACGTCACCGACCAGTCAGTAACGGGGTTTCCCTCAAAGACATCCAGGAAGCCCGCGTCAGCCACGGAGTCACCTCAGCTGTCAACCAACAGAACTCAAGTAAACAACAACTCTCTAATCTGAACTGGTGAATTTAGATTCGTTGCTCTGTGAATTCTTAAGGTGAATTCACATCCCTCGTGAAAACGAGGTAGAACTATGAAACTCAGAACTCCGTTAACAGACTTTCCTTCCTCTGAAACTATGTGTGCGTGTGTATTGTGTGTTTTAGCTTAAGTTTATGTAATCTAGAATAGCCAATAAATTTCATGTTTCATTTATAAATACTCAATTGTCTGGTGTCATATAATTTCAAGGTTAAAACTATGCCAAAAAGATCCTTGCTTGCTACTTATCTCGTAGCTTATTTATAATAATTACCTCTCTTTCAAGAGCTGTAATTTAATAACTGTATTTCACCCGTGGCCAGGGAGAATACAAAATTTACATATTCAATTGGTAATATACACTGACATCAACTTCTCGCTGGCCGAGTAGATGATAAAAGTATAAACTATTGAAAGTCAAAGTCAGTTTTGATCAGGTGGACCTCGAATTCTCAGATCGAGTTCTTTTAAAACCTGAGCTAGAAATAAACCTGAATGAATTAATAATGATTAATTCCCTTACAACTAAGTAAAATTATTACAGAGAAAGCAATATTATGATTAGAGGACCGGAATACATTAGCTGGAAGCAATGGTTTAAAGTTAAAACGTCTTAATGGTGGATTTATTTCTCACAAACAAACAGCTTTTTGCTTCACAATATGTTAATTGATCGACTGGAGTGGTGTGGATTACTTGTGGATTATAGTGATGATTTTATCAGCTGTTTGGACTCTCATTCTGACGGCACCCATTCACTGCAGATGATCCATTGTTGAGCAAATGATGTAATGCTACATTTCTCCAAATCTGTTACAATGTACAAACTCATCTACATCTTGGAAGGCCTAACGGTAAATTTTCAGCAACTTTTCGTTTTTGAGTGGACTATTTTTTTTTATATAAATGTGTATATTTTTAAAGTATATTACCTTGTTTTAAAAGTACTTTCTCCAAGGGAAGTCATGCTTTAAACTATCTGAATGCCACTCCATTAAATAATGAAACTGCAAACAAATGATACTCAAGCTTTTCTTAGTGGTTTGAATGATGACATTATTTTTGTCTTCAGTATCCAAATAGTTTTGGAGTCCCTGTATGACACAAGAATATCCACAGATATGCCATCATTTGCAGACAATCCTAGTTGACATACCAACGGCTGTAGTGATTATTCTATCTTATCCCCCTGTGATCAGATCAGAGAGGATGTTTATGAATTGTACACTTGACTCTTGGTCTCCACTGATGCAATTTCTACAAACTCCTTCCTAGCAATATCAAGATAAACAAACACAAAGAAAATAAACATTCTGAAGACTTATTGTGCCATTGCAGAGCCTTTTCACTGACCTTAAATAGAGCAGGATGTAGCCTGAAGATCTTTTCCTGTCTTAAAATGCACAAGGGAACAAGGGAAGGTTTTTCTAGTTAACATGGCCTCATTAGCCAAAATAATTAAATAAATAAATAAATAAAAAATAAAAATAATAAAATAATAAAAGTAAAATAAATAATAATAATAATATTCAAAATTATATATATATATATAATATATATATAAATATAATTGGTTTTTTTTTTTTCTCTTAAGTCAGGTTGGGCCACTCCTAGTCTAGAGTCTAGAGTGCTGACTGCTGTCATCTAGTGGTTTTGGTTGTGGTTGTGGTTGTCAAGCGATTGACAAGTGGTTGTCCTAAGGGTGTGAAGGGCTGGAGTTCTTACTACAGTCAATATGAAACACCTTCATAAGCATCTATAAAACATTTTACAAAGTCATTGATGAGGCAATAATTTGTTGTATAGGTCAGGTTGCTGAGGCTATGTGGTTGCTGAGGTATTTTATAACATCTGTGTATGGTTGTTATGGTGGTTGCTTACTGGTACAAGCCAAAGGGCCCACCCATGAGTCTCAGTCTGATATTCTGTTTCCTAAATGTGTCTCTTCTACAATGCAAGTCCATGGTCTATGTTCACCAGATAAACATGTTTCGGTTACGTATGTAACCTTCGTTCCCTGAAGGAGGGAATGGAGATGTCACATTGTGACCAACGAATTGGGATCTCGCTTAGAGAAACCAATCCACTTTGAGTGTAAACTAAACAAGCCAATGACATTTGGCGTGTGATTATTGCATCCAGCTGCCGCTGATCGCAGCGCGAGTATAATTAGGGAGCAGGTGCAACGCATACTCATGTTATAGCTGAGGAGCTGAGCCAGTGACCCGGCCGCTCAGCAGTGGTACATCAAAGCCCCGTTGGTGACTTTCAACGGTCCCGTCCTCCATTCCTTCAGGGAACGAGGGTTTCATACGTAACCGAGACGTTCCCTTTCAGTCGGTCACTATGAGTCATGTCGTGACCGACGAATTGGGATCCCTACCAAAGCCTCCATGCGTCTCCACCTTTTTTGGAGTCAGGCTGCGGCTCCCAAGAAGCGCCCCCAGCTTCACATTGTCGACCTACCCACTCAGTGAGATTGGATAACATTGGACAACACAGCGCGTGCAATCTTGCACGGCTTCGTCGCGCCATCCTTCCCAAGGAGTTTTGGAAGCACTTACACATACGAACAACCGTTTATGTGCATATGGAAGATTAGAGGTCATTATAACCCACTTGGAAATGGCAGAAGTCTGCCAGGGAAACACAAGCTCTGAGGCTACACCATGGACTTTACACATGTTGGCTCTGGCCTCCACTTAGGTCTCTACATATGGAACCCAACCCTCTACCAGTTCTCACGGATTCATAGAGAGAGGGCCTGGCACGCGAGGATTCAACCCACGTCTGGCTGCCCGAGGGGATCTGAGGAGCTTGACATGGGCACACCCTGTGCTGATAACCATGGTGATGCATCCACGATCCAGTGGCCATCCTCTGCTTAGATACGCATTCCCTTCTGCCGGCTTCCGTACAGATAAATACTGATCTGACAGTCCTGAAGTGTTGTGGTCCGTCTACGTACCATCTCAGGCTCGGACGGGACAAAAGCAACCTACGGCTGGGTCTGCCTCCTCCGGTGTCATCGCTTGCAGGCGACACCACCTGATCCCTGAAGGATGATTGGGAAACCCTTGTCGCCCGTAGCCTGTCCAGGGACTCAGATTACCTTAATTAGCCGCCCAACTCTAGCATGGAGTTCGTTGACCGAATGATTGCAGGTCCCTACCCTCTCGATGGATCATGCAAGCATGAGAAGAGTCGTCATTTGGACAGACCACTCTCACCGTCTCAAGCTTTCCTGGCAAAGGGGCTCAATGTCTCGCCCTGCTAGCTGGTTAGTGCTCTTGCTCGCACTACAGAGACAGCTCTCTCAACGTCAAGCTATAGACTCGTGGACCCGTGACGGCTTATTAACCTTCTCGAGCCCCTAAGAAATCAGCAATATAGCGCAGCGACATAGACTTTAAGGGTGGAGGGAAAAAGGACAGCACGACTCTGATCGGGCATCTTCGAACAGGTTCCACTTCAGGCGTAACTGTTTGTCTCGTAGATGGTGCTCTCGCTGAAGTGATGGTGTCAACTACCTTCTGGGGTAGGTCACCTAGAACCTCCGCATCCTGTCCAGGGACCACACATGGAGTTTCCAGAGGTCCGGACGTGGGTGCCCTGTCTCTGAGTCAGTAGATTCTTCCTCAGAGAATTCTGCCAGGGAAGGGCTGTCACAAGGAGCATTAGTTCTGGGAACCAGGTCTGAGTGGGCCAGTAAGGCGCCACAAGCAGGACCTGCTCCTCTTCTTCCCTGACCTTGCACAGCATCTGTGTGAGAAGGCTCACTGGGGAAACGCATACTTCCGCAGGCCCCACGACCAGCTCTGTGCCAGTGCGTTCGTGCCGAGTGTTCCCTCAGTCAGGGAATAGAACAACTGGCAGTGAGAGGTTTCATGAGAGGCAAACAGGTGTACCTGAGCGGCTCCGAAACGTCTCCAAAACAGATGGACCGTCTGGGGATGGAGTCTCCACTCTCCCTGGAGTGCAGCTCATGACAGCTAGTCGGCTGCATGGTTGTGCAGGCCCAGAATGTGAATGGCACGAAGCGAACTCAGATGATTCTGACTCCAGAGGAGGAGGTGGCGGGCGAGTTGCGACATGCGTGATCGGGATATTACACCGCAACGGTCTGTCAGTGGTGTCCCGTTGTGTTCGACCCAGCTATTCGGGTGCTGCTTCTGCCTTGTAAGCGCCCTCTGAGACAGTTCAAGGCAAGGTGTACTGTTAACAACTCTAGGCAGTTGATCTGCCAGTGCGGTTGGGGGCCCGTCCAAACCCCTGACACTGCGTGCCCATTGTACGTGGCCCCCCAGCCGGTGGTGTAGGCATCCGTGTAAACCACAGCATGCCTGCAGACCTGTTCTAGGGGTACTCATGCCCGGAGAAACACAAGGTCCGACCACGGGGTGAAGGTTTGGCCACAGGCCGCCATGACTTGGACCCGGTGAGTGCCGCGTAACCACGCCCTCCTCGGGCCTCGGCCATGGAGCCAGTGGTTGAACGAGGCGCTCCATATGACTCACCCCAGGCTAGAGCACTCAAGTTCCCTGTTTCTCAAAACTGGATCTGAGACTGAAGCTAGTATGAGCGTCTCGGGTGTTGATAATGCAAACGCCCTGCCCTCTTTCATGGTAACAAGGGCCGCCTACTCCACTTTTGTGAAGACCCGGGCCACAGGACAGCCCCAGAGGGCAGGACCTGTACTGATATGCTCATCTTTCGAATGTGAACCACAGCAATGGTCTGTGGTGCGGAAGGATCGACACATGAAAGTACGCATCCTTCAGGACGGATGCACCCGCGATGCAGTTTCTGCATCACACTTGAACGTGCCGGGTGTCCTGACATTTTATCCTACCCTTCAGATTGTCCTACCAGGGTTTACTGTGCATGCGCACATGAATATTGCGTCCTTTGTCTCACACTGAACAACACTATTTCATGTATCTGCATTACTGTAAGGGTAGGTTTAGGGTTGTGGTAGGTGTAGACATTAATAAAACAATCTAATAGGTAGAAAAAATTATTTATTGTTGGTTTCCTGTAGATGTATCCCTTCTAGCCACAACCGCAAATATAACACATAATTACTGTATTTGCATTACTGTACACGTTAATAAACCATACTTTTAGAGGTAGCATTGTCGAATTGTACTACCCACTGTTTTAATGGTAGGTATCAAATCTGCACGCGCAGGTCCAGGATTGGTCGTAACCCACTGCCTTTTTTGGGTACAATGAAGTAGGGGCTGTAAAACCCCTTCTTCATATCGGCTGGAGGGACCGGCTCTATCTCATCCTTCGCCAGTAGGACTGCGATCTGTGCACGCAAGACAGGAGCATCGGCCACCTTAACTGTTGTGAAGCGGATGCCGCTGAACTTGGGGGGACGCGGGGCGAACTGAATCACATAGCCAAGTCTGATGGTCCGCAGGAGCCACCGAGACGTTTGGGTAGCCAGGCACCCAGACACCATACAAGCTGAACCAGCGGGACCACTGACGTACCCGTGGTGGGGCAGCGAGGTGGAACGCAGAGACCTGGTCCATGGGCGGACCGAAGAGGGGTCTGAGTGTGCAGTGCAACACTTACCTCTTTCACATCGTTCACCTCAATGGTGTACGCCAGTCAGTGTCCTTGATGACACCCTCGAACCGCCTGCTGCTGCCTGCTGGCGAGAGAGGAGGATGAGTGTGGTCCAGTGTTGGTCCGTCCGCAACTCTTCATGATCTGCGGCCGTTCGCTTACTCTGTCAAAGACAGAGAAAACTGCTCTCTTGTCGAGATTTTTGGAAACAAGATTCTCCACCCAGCCCTCCTCCGAGGGAAGGAGTGGTGCGTTCACCATCTCCCGAAGAGCAGTTCCCGGGCTCTCTCCCTCTCCCTCTGGGTCGCCCGTCCCGGGGCCTCTTGCTCTTTCGCTCACCGCCAGGTTTGACGGGGCCTGGACGGGCGGGGCGGCCTGCCTACGCCCAGCTCCACGGCACCGCTCGCTTGAGGCTGCTGCGGATGCGGCGTGGAATGGGGGTGTCCTCAGGTGGCCGCCCTTGGCGACGCGCAGGCTGGTGTTCCGCGGCCGCGTCATCGTGGCAGAACTGTTGGATTGCCTCAGCCTGCTCCTATGCATCCCGAGAAACTGCTGGCGCCATGTTCTCACTGGCTTCGCCGAAGAAGTTTCCTGAAAGGACACAGGACTTTGATGAACTGAACTTTTCCGCATCCCTCCCAAACGAAAAAAAAATTGGTCGACCAGGACACAGTTCAGAGCGGCCTGACCCATCGCTTTTCTTGGACCCACCAAGGCTTGTGGTACGGCCAGTATTCTGCCCCCCCACGAGCCTGGTACGTACTGCACAGGACCTCGTTGCTCGGCGCGAGGTCAGTTTACAACGTGTTCGGAGCTTTATTTCTATCACATTCCGCGGATCCATCGCCACCACACGCGTGTAGGTCCCTCAGATTTGCCCTTTAGCTCTGAAGACCCTGGCCCCTGTCTGCTCAGTTACGGTCTCTTGCCTGTTGGTAGGCCTGGTGTAAGGGTGGGTCAGGCAGTCTTCAGTCCACATTTGCCACCAACGTCCGCTCGCGCCAACGCGACACGAAACCGAGACACAGTACCGGCCGCCTACAGACCCGGGACTGGAGGCACCGGTGACTGCCCCTGCTCGGTGTTTGAGGAGGCTAGTTACGGTCACAACTGCAGGCTCGCAAATGACGACTCCCACCAGGGACCCCCTATACCCCTATCTCTGCAGCACCAACACTCTCTATGAGTGGTGCGAGTTGGAGGAGCGAGGCATCCAGGGTCCCATTTGTCGCATCAAAAATGTGCCTTCCAAGACTGGTAATCCCCAGCATGCCCCGCCAGGAATGATTGTGCGCCACCGTACCCAGCGTGTGGCCGAGACCAGTGTGGGCCATCCCGATAGCCGTCGTCCAACCTTGAGGCTCAGGACAATGTGGAGGTCGCACACCTACTAGCCCTACCCTCCCTCACAGCACCCGAGATAGCTAGCTGTCGTTCCCAGATCTAATTCATGCATTGCTACAGTTCCTGGCAGGCAGCAGCGCAGCCAACTTCCTGCTCCCAGAACGCCCCGCTCTCCTCCAATGCGGCGATCGGCATCCGATTGTTGGAGAGCGCCGAAGCTTTATTGCTGTACCGCTCCTAGCTAGATGGCTCCAACACGTTCCTCTTTGGCAGCCTCAACTCGGTTGCGTGAGTGCAAGTCTATGAGGCGAATGAACTCCCCCGGTCCGGATTGGGTTTCCATGGAGCGGGTTTTCCCACTCACTGTGTAACGGTCTGCTCTGGGACCGGGTGCCGGGCTGAGCTCAACGCGTGACGGACTGGCCTGAAGAGACCCCTCCGCCCAGTGGCCTGGCCAACCAATGACGTACAACTAGATCGTAGGCATACTTGTCGAGTGCGGAGCTTCCTGGGGCCCGGGGTGCCCTTTCGAAGGTTACAGAGCTTGCGCCCGGCAACTCCATCAGCGCGCGTGTCGATCTTTCCGCTACAGCTATCGCACAGTTTGACCTCAACCGACCTGAACAACCGCGCCGTCGTGGCGTGCATAGCCCTTCAAAAGCGACCCACCCGAACCTCCCCTTGTGAGGGCCAACAGCCACGCTCCGAACGGCAGCCAGCCAGGGGCACCCAGGGGAGGATGCCGCACAGAAACAGCACCGGTGGCTACTACGCTTATCTGTACCGCGAATCAGTGCAACCCCAGGGCGGCTTGTGGCCGCTGCTGCCTCTCTGCGTGCACAAGCACGGAAGGCGAGGGTGGCCAGACGCAAGTGTCGTCGTGTGAAAACAACACACCAGTGTGACAGGCCGGTGTAAGAAAAGGCTAGGGGACGCGACGCATGCTGAAGCGCACAGGGGAGATGGTTTCTGCAACACAAACAGGGGGTAGTGCAGACTGATGTGTGCAACCCACTCAACACGTGAAACGACCACCGCTGAAGCGCCGTAACTGCCCAACACCAGGGCCACCAAATAGCGTTCTGAACTCGTTCAGTCAGGAGTCAAAACGAAAATGAACCGACAAAGCGAAAAGCTGAGTCTGGCCGTTGCACCTCTTCCTAAATTACCTTCCAGCCAGTTGTCGATCAGCGGGCATCTTGATGCAATCTCGCATGGCGCAATAGTTATTGGCTCGTTTAGTTTATACTATAAGTGGATTGGTCTCTCTAAGCGAGATCCCAATTCGTCGGTAACAACGTGACTCATAGTGACCGACTGAAAGGGAACTGTAAGTTCTAGTACTTGTTATAATTACAATTTGAGATATCACTCATGTCTGTAGCTCAGCCGTTAGAGGAGGGAGGCAACGATGCATAGACAAAATTTAATATTTAGGATTGAAAACACCTTAACATTAATTATGAGCAAGCATCAGTAATTTTTTGGGCGCGTAGGGTCCAACACACTACTGTCATTAGCTAGTAATACAGAATTACTTCCATCAAAAACACATTAACGTGCCATTTTGAAGTTGGTGTACTCTCATCACGCCGTGTTGTGCCTCTCTTGGGCAAAGCAAGTGTTCCATCCCAGACAGTTTGCATTTCTAATGCTTGACTGAAACAGTAGCCCAGCGGTAACACGCAGCACTTTAATTCTTTATTTATTTAGTTTTGTGCTGCATCTGATCTCCTGTTCTAGAATTAATTACTTAATTAGCATAGTGAATTAGCAAACGATTATGATGCATGGAAAAGTTCCAGCAACACCCGGCACAGTTTGGGCATGAGCACCCAAACACCCAAGCGCGCACACACACACACACACACACACACTAGCTGGGTGGCTTGCAGGTTTGTCGCCAGTAAATTAGAGGGGCTGTAATAAAATAGAACATTTTAACAAACAGCCTCTCCAAAGTGCATATGATATTGTGCCCTCTGTGCGAGAAGTAAAATATCAGCACTAATTTATTAGCCAAGTTGTACTGTGCTAATGAATTAATTCTTCACCCCAGCCCCACCAATACCCTATCAATCTATTATTTGCATCATCTCTGCAAGCATTACATTTCATATAAAATATGGGCATTATACTGATCTATAAAAAATAATAAAAAATGCTAGAATGTTTTGAAAGGTTGCCAAATAGCCTATACTGACTGTGTTGGGGTTCATTCCTGGGTAAGGTGGTCAAGGGAAGAAAGCCGCAAAGAGCCAGTACATAATCCGAAATAATAATAATTAATAACTAATAATAATAATAATGAATACTAATAATAATCATGTTGGATTTACTCGTTATATTATTATTAGGTATTAGTCTATTGATCTATTCATTATTGATACTATCTTGATTATTTATTTATTTAAGTCTCTTTATTATAGTCTCTTATGCTCACCAATGCTGTATTTACTCGTTGTCTTCTCTAGTGCAGCTCAACCAGGTCTCGTCCCATTCATCGGTATTTGTGATATCACAAATCGCCCGGAACATATGCGTTGTGAGTCCGAAACGAGTGCATTTGTTGTAAGTTTTTTGCATTAGTGATTTCTGTTAAATAAAATATTTCCTTTTGAATTGGACTTTGAGCTTTGTTACTTTGCAGATCGTTTTTATGCTCAAGCAGCAACATTACAGACTAACTAAAGTTGAAAAAGTAAAAAAGCATACTAGGACCCCTTTAAGCTATAGTAATAGTGATGATTGCCTAGAAAATGGCCCTAATTTTAGAACGCTATTATTGCGTAGTTGTTCATGACAGTCAATTAGCAACAGCATAGGCACGAATTCAAACTCAGTCCTGTATGAACATCATAAGTGACATCAGCACACCTCTGAGCGTTATCTGCCTGTGTAATTGGAGTAATTAGTGATGTCTACAGAGACCAGCGAAGGGAATGAGCCGGTATGCTGAGGAGTTCCTCTGAGAGCTGCCACATGCCCATCAGAGCCGTGCTGACGTGACTGACAGCTCCTCTGTCTGCGGTGAAGACCAGAGAGACCCCAATGAAAGCACAGCTGCTAGTAAACTAAGGTGACTTGCAATGTGACTGAATTTGATTACAACAGGCTTATACTACTTACTTTAATATTAATTATAAAATAAATAAATTTAGTATTGGAAGATGATGCACTGAATTAAAATGAGGAATTTACATTTTGCATTAGTTATCATGAAACAACAACGAACATCTTATCTCTATATTTTAGGCTACATTAAATGTGCAGTAAGTATGGTGCTAATTTAAAGTTTTACACATTAAGAAATAAATTGTGTTTTTGTGAAAAGTCATCTGAATGGCATACACTCATATGAGATGAAAACTGTAGCCTACTCGTGTAGTTTTGTGTAAAAAGTGTGTAGTTATATATGGCGTGGATTAATGGCATGCATTTTGAAATCACATGACCTGCGGTATTTCACTACACGTCGGACAGAATCGTCGCATTCAATGGTTGCCGCCAATCTCTGTAGATACTCTGTATATATCTCTCTAGATTCTTCTAGCGAAAATTAGACAATGTAACAAGTTTGTTATCATGTTTTACCACCGGAAACTACAGGAGAATCAATACCTGTATGGAGAAGAAGCAGAAAAGTTCAGAAGCCTGAAGAAAACCCGACAAAATACGAGTGTACAGTGAGGGAGAAAGTGATGATGTGAGTAGTGATGACCAAGTTGTTTCTTTTGTGTTGCACACATAGGCCTAAGGGAATTAATTATTGTGTAAAATGCTTTCTAAAATTCACTAGTAGCATATCGGCGTAATTTACATAAAACGCGGACGTTATGCTGAATAATGTTGATAGATGGCAGTCAAGCTTCTAATACCATTGTGTTATCGGTAGTTACGTGAAGACTAGCTAAGGCTAGTTAAATAACTATTAAATATTCATTTTAATTTGTAAATAGGCTATAGCATTTTGTGTAGGCATTTTTTATACATTTTGAAATGTTAAAAATATAGATTTTTTTGTTTTTGTAAAAATGAACTTTAACCTACATTAATAAATAATGTAAAAGTATAGTTTTTTTAATACCTTATGCAGTAGCTACTGTAACTTACCTAAGTAACTTACAAAACAATATCTAATAGATTTAATGTCACACAGTACTAAACAGTTTCAGTGAATATGAGCATTTGAGACATCTGGTAAATAAAATATAATTTTATCATGTCAGTGGGCTAGATATAAAAATTAAATGAAAAGCATCCTTATTTCAAGATGCATGCAGGTAGTGACGTTTTGTCATGCAGCTCACAGCTGTAACACAGAAATTAAAATCAGTTTCCCACTGACTTCCTGGCAGGCCAATCAAACGCCTCCAACGTGCACATGACTGCGCCCCACCTCTCCGAAGCCAGCACCACAGACTGTGTCTCATCTGATGGCCACTAGGAACCACATCACCAACAGCACATGAAGAAAAAAAAAAAAGCTTTATTTTGGAAATGTAGATATTGTAACAATGGGAGACCGTTCGCAGATTTTGTCAGTCTAAAGTTGCTTCACACACAGCCGAGGTTAACGGCTCTGAAATATTAACCAGCCATGGCGATAGGCAAATCTCACTATGAGCAATCTGCTCGCTGTCATGCCGTGCTGTAAATAGGTTGTCTATTTGCCTCTAATTTGAAACTCATCTATTTCTGTAAACTGTGTTTTCAATAGCAAATTGGAAATATATTGCCACTCTCTCTCTATCATGCCCTCCTCCTGTTTGTGAAGACAGAAACTGCTGAGGCTATAACATTCTTTGCCTGTCAGGAATGACGCAGCTGGACACCATGGTATTCTGGATTAAATAAGAAGAAGATTGGCCTAATTAAATGACAGCTTTCTCTCCTTTTATTTTTCTAATTCATTTAGAAATGTGACACTAGACTACAGGCTATAGTTTGCAGGGATTGCCTTGTGTCCTTATGTTGATGCTACTATGAAAATATTCATAATTAAAAGTAGTTATACTTGTTTAGAGTTAAAATATAGTTCAGTCATGGAACTCTAGATGGCGCAGGCTGACGGGTTGTTAACGTAACAGATGCTATTCAGAGAGTTAAACGACTTCGCACAAGCTGATTGGTTCATGCTGCATATGCAGCCAATGAGCTTACTGCCTTGCATTTATATGGCTGGCTAGCATTCACTTGAGATTCCTGCAGTGTGCTTTCAGAGTTACTCTGAAACCCTCCACCTTCCCCAGCTCCACCTGTGTAGATCTGCTCATACTCATATTTAAGAACTATTTAAGCACTGTATCGCCATATGCATTGGCAGTAGCAAGTTCCAGTACTTGCTTGCAGCAGCAGCAATGATCTACAACTACAGCAATAACCAACAGCAGCAGCAATTCAGCAGCAGCGTAGCAGATCTATTCCACCAAGACCAAATACATTAACATTGTCATATCCATCACCATGCTAAAATCTTCTGAGAGTTGTCATGATTGTCATGATTGAACTTAAGTTAGTCAGGCTACTCATTTAGATTAGTAGTTAGCTATGCAAGATACTCACAACAAAACCTAACAACACTATTTAAAAAAAAAGACATTGCGGCATCTGCACTGTTTTAATGTACTGTATCATGTATCAGCAGTATGTAACATTTTATTTTGTGATTTTATTTCACTTTTTTATTTGATAATATTCTCAGTTTTATGCCCTTTTCCTGCCCAGTGGGAGATAGCAAATGTTTTCAGTCCTCCTCTGCATTTCTGCTGCTTTTGCCGAGGCGAGCAGGTAAAACGTTCAGTGAGATTTTTGTTTGTTTTACGAGGAGCGCTCAGACCGCCCGCTGAAGCTGAGAGCTCTCTTTAGAGGTGAGTGTGTGTGCCTGTGTGTGTATGTGCAAGACATGTCTAACGTTTCCACAGATCACAGTTGCTTTTGAACATGAGAGAGACTTAGAAGACAGACATGTCCAGAGTGGGCGGAGTCAGGCTGTAAAACACAGACTGGTTGGCTCAAGCATGTCACATGATTGGAAAGGTGGCAGTGATTGACAGAGTAAACTGTGCCCTGCCTTCTTTCAGCTTAACAACAACACTCGCAACACCAACACAATTCCTTCTTAATTTTTTTTTAATCTGTTAAATTAGAGATAAGCCATCAATAGTTTTGGTCCATTCTCATCAGGAGAGAAAGACTAAATGCAAAAAGTGTATCTGCTGAAAAGTAAACATTTGGGAGTACACTAGCAAATCGATGGTCTCAAACCTAACAGACCGCCTAAAAGCAACTTCAGTTTTTGCTTTCTTAAATTTCTTAATTCACTTCTAAAGTCCATTATCAAACACTTTTGATTGCAGAATAAATTAATCACGAATGACAAGTATGCATGTGAATTCTACAGTAATAGATTTGAGTACTTTAAGTAGCTTTAAACCAGAATTCACTTTAGGCTTTAAACAGTAACTATAACAAAACTGATTAAGTTAGAGTTAAATATTAAAACCATCTTATTACACAAAGGCTGTAATAATAGACTGTTACCCAGAGGAAGTAGCTAATGGCTAACATGTAGTACTATAGGACAGTTATTTATTGCTCATTGGGATGTTCAACAACAATTTCATTAAATGCTTTAATGAGACACCTCTTCACAGCCAACAAACACCGTACTAATTTACAAAGAAAATTGATAATATTTAGAATTTAATATGATTTTATACATGGCTAAGGGTGCATTCAAACAGTATGTGTTCTTGTATTGTGTTGTGTATTTTTATTTTTTGTGTAAAAAAAAAATAAATAAAAATTAGCTGATTGATATTTTGTTGCATCTCAGTGTCTTTTAGCATCTCATGCCATGAGTGCTTCATTTTTTAAGACTCCATCCCCCGGTTTCACAGACAAGGCTTAAGACCAGCCCCAGACTAAAATGCAATTCTGAACTGTTTCAACTGAAAGAAACTTGCACTGACTGATCTTTGAAATATCCGTGCCTTTTTTTCCCTCAAGATGCACACCATCAATGTTTTTTTGTTTTTGTTTCACATCCGAGCCCCTGCTCAATGATAATGTACACTCTACAGTTCCTACTCATTGCATTAACTACTGCATGTTAAGGCTTGAACAGATTCATCTGTTGTTGTGTTCCAGGTTGTTCCATATGTGCCGAGTGCGAGATGACAACACACATGACTCACTCAACCTTTCATCTTGCACGCTATGTGGAAGGCGTGTTGTACTTGCCATTTTTACCGAACACAGAAAAATAAAAGACTCATGACACTGTCAACTTGTTGCCCTTTGTCCCCCAAACTCTCCATCTTCTGTAACTGCAGGCAGCTTATATCCTGGGGGGTGGTTCCACAAGTCAAAGGTCCATCTGCTGAGCTCTTACAGCATCTCATTTTCCTCCTTGGCCAGTACCTACATGAATTCCCACACACACACTTAAAGAGCTTGGCCTCACTTTTCATTTCATAATGATCATTAATGTCAACATGGTAAATTTTAAAGCAGGTGCAGACTGGAATATACTTCATGTACACACCGTTTTCAAACAAGAGCAATAGTTGAGCAATTGACATCAGCAATTGGTGTTAAGGCTGTTTAGTCTAAGGAACTAAATGTGTTCTTTTTAGCAAAAAATGAACGATGCATCATTCGTTTGATCAATGATAATCTCGATTTAACAATGGAATTTCTCTTAACCCCTCTAAGCAATGCTTTTATGTCTTTATTGTTACACAGTGGGTCATCGTTGCGTTATGGACACATACAACAGACAACACAGCCGCGCTCCCAATTCTTTCTTGTGCTCTCAGAAACGAGCAGAAAAACAATCCCCGATATTGACACAGCATCACTCAACTGCAATCAAAACAAAAGGGCATATTTTGCCGCTATAAATCCAGTCTATTGATTGTGGGTACAAAGTGACGCTTGGAAAAAAAAATATTGTATGACAGCAGAAGAGAATGGCTAAAAGCGATGAGGATTTTCGTCTCTATCCACACAGCATAAATAAACGGGGTCATAGTGAATAGAGGCCCCTCCAAGTTAATGAGAGCTTTGTGTGGCCGTGAGGTTTTATGGGCTTAATTCTTTTGCATATATTGCCAACATAAATATGGACTGAACCATAGGAGGCCCTACAGAGAATCGTTAAGGCCGGCCGTAGATACAGCGAGCTTGGATGCTCGGGTTTTACTGCGGCTCGCTCGGATTTCTCTCAACCATTTCACCCCGTTTGTGGAGGAAAGAGGGGCTGTAGCATCAATGACCGGGTTAGAAACACACAACAGTGCTGACGCTACATCTAGCTAAAGAATGAGCGAGTGATTTGGGGCTTCTGGAACAGTGATGTTTCAGCTGGGCTTTTCCAACATTTAAGCTGCTGGATATACTGTGAGTGACTTTTTTCAGCCGTATACGTCCTGCGGTTTCTATTTAAAATTGTCATTGAGTGTGACATGTAATTTACACCAGTGAACAGATGTCTTCACTAAGACACCAGTCTGGACAATACCTTCACTGCTTTCAAATCTGTGCTTTAGACCATGCACCAGCACACTGACCGGTTTGTTCTTACAATATTCAATTAGCAAATACTTGATTATGCATAGATACAGAAACAGAGTTGCTTCTTGTGTCAAATTGGATATCAAGTTCCCTATTCATATTGTGTCCAAAAATGCATAGGTCTACTGCTTTCCAACTCATATGGACTGATGTTTTGTCATCACCGAACTTAAAAGTGTGGACAAGGAATTTAGTATCAAATGCCTCCTTATGAAATATACCAAGATTGTTTTTTAGGAACCTTGGTTACCTTCATATAAGGAACCAAACGAGCAATAACCACTGATGTCACCCCATTTACCTTCAACTCCTATTCATCAATCCAAGCATTGTCAATACGTAAATGAAAAATATGGTTGAAATGCAAAAAAAATAAATCAATCAATCAATCAATCATAATGCAGTTTGTAAAGGTCAGCAATAGCATATTAGCTGTATTGGTATGGTATACATTTTTTTTTTCACTTTTATCACAGTATGGCCATTAAGTAAACATAAAGAAAGGGGTCAAAGTACGCACATCCAAAAAAGTCTTGGCCAGGTGCAAGATCAAAAGGTACATCAAATAATAGAAAAAAGATCTGCACACTGTTATTCTATCTTTATTCAAAAAAGTTAAAAATAGCAACGTTTCGGTCAAAGACCTCCGTCAGGCAAACACGTTTCATGTTTAAAGGGAGAATAACATTAAGCAAACATAAAAAAATATTTATGGAGTGTATACGGCTATATGTGCAAAAATAATCAATCACAGCTATTATTATATATTTTTAAAAATAAATAATAAATGAAAATATTTTAAAATGTTACTTTAGAATTAAATTTTTTTTTATATCAATTTATGCTTTTCTCCTCTGCCCTTAGACCTCAGAAGAACAACAACAACAACAAAAAATGGCATCATCAAAATCACTTTTTTCACTTTTTTTGTTTTTGTTTAAAAACAACAGCACAAACACCAGGTATTAGCAGGGGATTTACAAAAATGGTTACATTCAAAAATGTATTGTTACTTATCAGGAATTGTGATAATTAAAATGAATAACGTTTACTACCAAAGCGCAGCCTTACAAAAAAGCACCAGTAATGCTGCAAAGCATCATTCATTCCCAGCATTCCCGTTGATGATGGTATGTCTTATTTTCCATGAACCAACCAATAATGCACGAACACATCGAAATATCAAGATCCATGTCTCAGCTTAGACCACCAAGGATAGCTAGAGTGATCTGGCTGGAAGAATCTCATTTGTGGAAACTTGGGCATCTACAACAATATTTATCTTCTTCCTCACGCACAGTAATGACTTTGGCAGGATGAATGAGACAGTTGTCTTCTTGCCTTCAGGTGAAGAACGATGGAGAGAGCAGAGTCCTGGCCTACAGCCAACTCATGACAACGTGGAAGTGAAACGCCTCCGTTCCCCGAGTCGACATATCACCACACGAGAACAATTGAGCATTAGCATAATTAGCTAACATATTGTTAATTTTTTTCTGTGCCGTTGTTGATGTTCCACAGCAACTAAACAAATTTAATTTCAGGGTGAGCTAACAGACTGCCTCAGCTATGGGAAACCTTCGGGGTGAGAAAAACTTTGAGAAGAATACGTCCTCTGTGGCATTAACTCTTTTGCCTGATGGTGCTTGCTAATTATGGCACTTCCTGAGAATGAAAGTAATAGGCTGGTGTCAGTGCCTGGAGCTTATCAAGAAACATGCAGGCAGCCATAACTGGATGTTGCCTTTTTGTCACCATGTTCCTTTGAGGGAGAGGAAGAAAAAGTCTGAAACAAAACACGAAAAAGACCAAGACAGGAGAATGAGCGAGATAAACACTTGACGAACCAAAGACATGGGGTCCGATCGCAAATTAAGACGTTTGTTTCAGATATAATTAACCTTTTAATTCAGGACGAACTGTCTTGTAAACAAGCGTAGCAATTAGCTAGTTGTTTTTGCTATCAGCTGATAGCAGTGATTCTCATTAGCATGGCATGACCTCCTCTAATCTATGCGGACACAGATATGCGACTTGGCCTGATCTGAAGCTTGTCTTTGCTTCATTGAGTGTGCCATACGCTAGAGGTAGAGCGGGGGGTCTATAATAAATGCAACACCAAGGAGTCCTTGATTCTGGTGTGTTCTTTTTCTTTTTTTTCCTCTGTCTTTAGGGGAATTGCTCTTATCTGTGGAAAGAGCCCGGTCTGTTGGTCTTCTTCTGTCTCTCTTGTTTTTTTATGCATTGGCTTCACTAGGCAATCTTAGCAGCTCATTTACGCAGCTTGGCAAAAGCCATTGGACGCCAGCTTGATCATACGGCACCAAGGCCGAGCAGCTTGGAGATACCAGTCGCTCTGTTAAACACTTGCTTGTGAAGATGTAAGTATTATTGCACCGTTATTCATACGAATGAACATCTCATCTGGTAATGAGAGTTCTTGACAGTCATTCTTTGTGTATATATATATATATATATATTTAGGCGAAATTTACCAATGGAGAGGATAGACACAGTACAGACTTGAGTTAATGAGGCAGTACACGCACGCACGCACACACGCACACACAACCACACACACACACACACACACACACACAGACAGACAGAGAAAACAGTCAACAAGAACCTTTGGTAACAACCGTTGGAAAAGTGAGCATAATTTTACAATTAGCATTTTTATCCTGTGCCATTTTTTTTATTAAACCTGAATGAATGATGCATGTTACCTGAATTTGACACAAATTTCTTCATTTAATCAAATAATAGATGCTTTTTACAGGGTCTTCTGTGAAGATAAAACAGCAATCATCTTGTAGAACAATCAAATATATAGAACTTCAAATGTTTATTATTAATACATATGCTTTTAGAATACCTAAATAGTGAATTCTGAAATTTGCCACAGCTTTAGTTATATCTGCAAGTGAAACACTGAATACACTGTAGATATAAGGAGTGAAACTCTGAAGTTGGAAAAACCTACCAGCATAAGCAATACATCAACAAATGCTTTGGGTGACAAGTTGCAATTAACCGTGAAGACAGTAGACATTTGTATGCATTTCATATCTCATTAAATATAGTTATTTATTTTACAGGGAAGGGTGTTCGCAGAGGAAACCGAAGCTATTTAATCTGGAGTAAAAACCTAAAGCTTAACGATATGTCAAATGTACCAGGACTTAGTACCAGGTAATGAATCATATATCTGGGAAACCAAAAACATCACGCAAGGCTCTGTGTCATGCATCACGTCACTTTTGGATATTGAACAAATCACTTTGCCTCAACATATCAGATTAATTCATGCAATAATATAGATTTGTGACTGCAAGTGACAAAGCCTGAAAGAGAACGGGCACAGAATTAAAATGCATGCATATAAATGTTCAGTTTTTAGTCAGCTTTTTTAAAATGTCATGTAAATGTTTTAGTCCAATTGAAATCATACAATCTTCATCCAGCATGTATCAGACTCCAGTTGTCCTTGCTGTTAAGCCCACAAAAGGCTGCAAAGAAAGCAAAACAAGCAGGATATCACAGTAGTCCATATCAAATATTTGATTACACATTGTGTCACATATATTCAAATAGATGGAGATGGAGACTGCAGATCAACACAAAACCTGCTGTACCTCGATTATAACTGCTAATGTAAACACACTTAATAATGTAGCTCTTCAATTCTTCAAATTACTCCTGTAACACTTTTTTTTTACAGTGTCCTTGTTATACTTTATATGTACCTTCTATTGTAATAAAAGTGCATTATGCATAATTACAAGCAAATAACCCTAAAACAAAACTTGTTTTGTAACCCTATAATACATACGTTAATTAATATTACTCTGTACTTATTTCTATAATTACATTAACTATACCTTAAAATAAAACTTTATTATGTTTTATATGCTACCTATTATTGAAAATAAAAAAGTAAACACACTGAATAAACAGCAATGCAAAAAAATAAATGCATAAATAAATAAATAGCTCACCCAAAAATGAAAATTTGGATGGAAGCAACAGTTAAAATGCCTTGATGATGGGTTGGACTCTTACTAACACGTAGATTTTCACTTCACAAGACGTTAATTTCTGGACTGGAGTGGTATGGATTACTTGTGGATTATTGTGATATTTTATCAGCTGTTTGAACTCTCATTCTGACGGCACCCATTCACTGCAGAAGTTCCGCTGGTGAGAAACAAACCCAGTTCAGGCCACGTTGCATACATCTTGGGTGGCCTGAGTGAGTAAATGTTCAGCAAAATTTCATTTCGGGGTGAACTATCCCTTTAACTGAAAATGTGGGGTTTTATAATGTCAATTTAAAGAGTAACACTGAATTTATGGTTCTTTTTTTTTAAATTCCATCAAAACAGTAATGTCTATTTTGCAGGCAATTCTGCCTAAGAACAGTCCAATTAGAGAGAAAGAGATCTAACCCACATGAAAAGCGACGAACCACAGTTCTTGTTTTTAAATTTCTTTTAACAGTGTCTGAAATAGTTCACAATTATAGACCCACATGGTAAAAACTTATAATTAAAATAGCCTTTACAACAGTGTCAGTATTTTTTACACAGAAAATAACAGAAAAGTATAAACTAAGCTGATTATTATTTACTGATTATATTAGATAGCCAAAGAAGGGTTTGGGGGCAGTCCATTAATTGACTCAAAACACACAAACTACCACAAGAAACAATGATGTCGAGGACATGCATACTAATACAGTAATAAAAGACTATTTTTCTAAACCATCAACTGATTCAATTCCTTACACTGGATAAGTAAAATTTCTATGCGTAATCCTGCCTTAAGGTGTCAGGCTCATGATAAAAACTAAATACGATTAGGGGATCCATTCACTTCCCCTTTAAAACTTTTTGTGGGCACTCTAGGCCTGAAGTGGTTTGAATATCCAAGGGAATTACAGCGTCTTCTCCCGCAACTAAATACGTCTGAGACTCAATATGAGCACACTAGCCCTCCAAGGCATAACAAGACCTATGAGATAATCTTGCTTAGACTCTGATAGACAGGTGTAAATACTCCCTCGAGGACCTTCAAGTGAATCAAACAACCCCAGAGACCTACATCTGATGTCTGTAGAAACTCTTGAGAGTGAACTTTGTCGCTACACCCAGCTTGAATTCTGAGCACTGTAAAAGCAAAGGAGAAATGCTGTAACATGAAGCAGAGAAACAGAAATGTGAGAATCATGGAAGACCAGCATGAGAGAAACGACTAGTAAATGTCACCTATGTCAAACAAGACTGCAGTTACGGTCTTGGTCCGCTCTGCGTGAAGCCCATAGAAAAAATCAGTTGTGCTGGCTAAAGAGGATTCCACATCCTTTGGATGGCCATCATGGTGATCTTCTAGTCATGGTTTTCCCACATCCACCTCTCCTCTTCCATCCAAACCTCAGCCCAAACCAACACCACAAAATGAGATATGATTGATCACCTGCACCGCTACGATCATTTCATCTGTCTCCATGATTCCATTTTCAGATCATGTCATTAAGCATGGCTCCAACAGGTCTCTCAAGACGTGCCAAAACAGTTTCGGTTCAAGAGGCCACGCGTTCACCTACTCTCAAATGCACCCCATTGTGTACTTTGGTGTGTTTACAAGTTACCACAAATCCAAAAACTTGTGTCGGTGGTTTTTGAGTTTCCAAGTTATTCAGAACAAACAAACCAATCCCAGTTTGCTGGGATAGAAAGGTCTGAATAAAAGAAGGCCTCTAGGCAGTTATGGAACCATCTTGTACCGGTTAACATCAAGAGGGTTCAGTTCATCTCCATGAGCTAACTAAATAAACAGCCGATGTGTTTGATCACAGATGTAATTCTATGTGTAACCTCAAAATATCCTACAATGGAGTGTTTGCCTTGGCCATGCGCGCTGTGTCTATTAAGCAAGACCATCACAGAGCTTCAAAGCCTCGTAGGCCTTGTAATCCTGGACCTTAAACCTCACTGAGATGTTTATCTGCCCTTCTGAGATCTTAAGAAACATATAGCCCTGGGCCAGCGATGTGGTCTTCTCTGTCTTAGACCATCCCGCATGCACTCTCGGCCCAAACACTCCATATGCAGGAGTTCATAATGAGTGCAGCCATTTTTACACGCTCGTGCTTTGAGACAGACCACACTGTTGAGGAAAAGAAGAAAACATTGCTGTCTTCCATAAAAGGTTTTAAGAAAAGTAAAGAAAACATCCTCATCTTTTGGACTCCAACTAAGTTTCCAGATGTGCCCGGGGTCGAAGGTCGTAGATAAAAGTATCAGGATGTGGCAGAACCCTAACTAGAAGCTAGTTTCTAGAGTGAGCATTCCTCGCCAGAGGGGAGCGGCGCGAGGAGGGCCGCGCTGTTTCTTCCCTCCGGCATGCCCAGCGAGCGGTCTCATTTTGCACTAGTGAGTTATTACACTGCAACTTCGTCCTCTCTACCTTTGCAGTGTTTACAGACGCCGGCTGGGCGAAATGTCAAGCCTGTTAAGCATCACTAAGGGTTGGGAAAAAAAAGTTTGAAATGCTTAGAAGATTTCGCTCTAGAGGCCCTAGGATCCAGGGGTCTGGCGGTGATGCTTTTTACCTTGATGTAATGAAATTCGAGATTTCTTTACTAGCCTAGCGTGCTCACGTCATCGTCGCTTTTGTGATGGTTTGTTTGTGGACCCGTGCTGCGGTGCGACGCGGGCGTCTTTTTAAGATGAGGGGAAGGTGATGAGTAATTTTATGATTGACTAAGTCCAGAGGCCTGTGCTTATTTTTGTTCCCCGCCACGTCATTTTCTTCCTCAGTATACGGATGATAGAGACATCACACGTTGGGTACGACAGCCTTCCATTACCATGAAGTGCACACATGCTACTACACAATATCAGGCTAATTTATAGAAAGCACTAATACGATTACTTCAAGTGTGTCAGAACCTTAATAAGTGTGGAAATTGCCCTGTCAAAGAGAGGGGGTCAATTACACGATTATGACGGAAAATCTTTAAGATTGTTTCTTTACATAAAGTAATCTGCTCGATTAACGGAGATGGAGGCAACTTCATTCCAATTTTGAAAAGTAGAGAAAATCGGAATGACAGCGACAACTTTATTTTTGTGAATTAGGATAATACCAAGATTTGGAGGATGGGCTAAGCTCACATGTTCATGTAGATAGCCCATCATTTTCATCACAAGGCTAACCTCCTAAAATTGTTTTGATCCCCTCTTTTTTTCAAAGCCGAAGGTCTTCTGTAAATCTCTAAGTATACAATTTACTCCTAATTGGATTTTAATTGGAACTTACTGTAGATGTTGAACACAGGATTACAGCATATAAAGGGCATTATGTTCTTGTGAGCGTGTGTCAATGATGGCGTGTGTGTTCTGTGAAGGCCTGGTGGTCATGGAGTCACTCAGGACTGAAGGAAGCTCAGTGAACCACTAGATGGAGTCAAACCCTAGTTAAGAGCCGCTGGGAGGTGGACACTACCCTTGTTGTGAAGGAGTGAACCAGTGCATTTGTTTAACTAACAACCTGACTGTGCAACCCTGACTGTATAGACCACACTTGACCTCTGCTAACCTGCTCCCTGTGTCATGTTTGAGAGAATTAATAAGCATAAGAGAGTAATCTAATTACTTGTATGTTACAAAGCATGCATTCCTGACAGTATATTTAATCAAGTTAACAACACGGATGCACAATAACAAAATAATAATGAAATTGAATTTGAATTTAAAATGTGCTATTCACTTAAATCGTATGTTCAATACTGTTGCCAATAAAATACAATTAATTATAATATAAATAAAATATACACAATAAAACATTGCATTTGAATAAAAATCAACTGCTTAAAAGCAACAAAAGTTGTTTTTGGTCTTTACATTTTATTTATGTTAATTATATAATTTTTTTTAATTGCAACAAGACATGAAAGTGTCTCTTTATTCATACATAAAACTTCACATAAATCCCTGAGGGGGAAAAAAATAATAAAAGGAGAAGAAGAGTAGATGTCTTGGGCCTAACATAACATGTCATGTACATTCTGCAGTCAGGAGACGAGAACAATTGTCAGAGAATCTACTGCATGTGAAAAGATGAGGACTACATGCTTGACTGCTTGATATGATAACCCTGATAGCATGTGCCATACCCTAATGGAATGAAAATTATAGCTGATATGATGACGGTAGAAAAATGACATGCTATTCTGTACCTATGGCCTGGACTCAAAGCCTGTGTTTTTCATATTGCTGGTGTCTCCACGCACAGTTCCAGCAAAAGCACTACGGTTGCAATTAGATCGTTTAAATACAGCCTTTCCCCTCATTTGTGATAAATTACACATCATTTGTGGCATTCAAAAAAATACAACAGCACATTCATGTTCCTCTATTTTTCTTAATAATATTGCTCAGAGGAGTACAGATGCAGAGTCTTTACTCTTACCACATTATTTCTTACAAAACTTCCTTCTTAGAGAATGCACATCGCTCTGTCAACAGAAGTTTGACACACAGGGAAAAAACAGCTAAAAATTACACACAGCTCTTGATATAGCGCTCTCACGTGAATTGCACCATTTAGCATTTGCCGTTTTGACAGGTAATTGACTTTACCCTCTGACAAAGTGAAACATGTGTGTTGTCATAAATAATGCAGAGTTTAAGAAGCTCACATTTACACCAGCATGAATATTCATCAGTAAACAGAGTTGGAAGAAACAACACCCACCACTTCAGCATGCATACTGGCCGTTTTTCTCCTACAGTTTTAACTGGTAGCATTAGCTAACATCAGTAACTCTAAAACATAGATAAAGTCAGTTAGACTGTATAATTTGTACTAGCTTCTTATACAACCCATTTCCTCTGGGGTCAAAACACGCATATTGATCCCAGACTCTGTTTTGTCATTTGCTAGCGTTATTGTCTAATATGACCTAAAAGCCCTGAGTATGTAAAGCTTTAGACAGCTGAGCTGATTAAAAACTTGCCTTTTGAACATTAAATTATTCCAAGCCATCATTTCGTCAAGGATACAATTGTTTCGTTTGAGATTTTTTTCCCCTTCTTTCCCCCATCACCCTCAGATGGATGTAGGCCTAATTCTGCCGCCTTTTAGAGAAGCTCTTTAGTCTTGTGAAATATGATTAATCTGATTAGTCATTCAGGCCGGTCTGCCTTTATGCTTACATTAACTAGCACAAAGAGCCCCCCCACAGGTTAAAGTTTAAATGTGGATTACCAGATAAAGCCAGCCCTGATTAGGTTACTAAGGGCCATGCAAGACGGAGAGAGAGAGAGAGAGAGAGAGAGAAAATTAGATATGCTTCGCTACTAATTTCACAAACATATTTTTTTCCCTTTTCTTCTGTTGTTTTACGCTTTAATTCAATCCAGTGACATTCACTTGGATATCAGTTTTAGACAAAAATCTTTCAGCAATTATGTAAATGGCTAAAGGGTTGCACACAATACTGTATGGAGATGGAAAACAGGAAGAAATGCTCTCATAAAGGACAGATGGTAACAGTGCTGTAAGGTTAAAGTGAGAGGGCAGCACTTCAGAAAATACCCAGATTTTAAGTTTACAACATAATGCCTTTATTTGTTGTGATTATGTCTGTGATTAAATGCCCTTTTACAAAATGTAGACTACACAAACAACCAACTTTACCAAATTGAAAGAATAATTTTGAATATTTTTGGTGAATATCATTTTCATTCAATCATTCATCCATCCATCCATCCATTCAGTGTTCTGTAATAATGCTATATTGTAATTTATGAATACATTCATGCCATAAGAATAATTCATAAAAAAAAGCTTAGATTTTTTGGCATAAGTGTAAATGTTATACTTGTGCTCAGATAGCTTAGAAATTACAATATGTTTCCTGCATACAAAACACTGAAGGCAAACAAAAAGAAATCAAAACCACAAAACAAGCAATTAAAATCAACTTTGATATGTGTGATACATTTTAAAAGCTCTATTTCACCTAAGAAATGTGACAATAGCATATCGCACGCAAGCCTTCAAAGGGCTGCTATGGCAAACCTAAACTCTCTTGAAGACTCCAGTGTGCAAAACGAACAAAGGGATACGCGGGCGCTGACAATTAATATTAATAAAGCCGTGTAACAACACAGGCGTCTGTTGTGTCCAACTCAGATAAGAGGGGATGTTGGTTTATCACCCTGGCCTGTGTTAACCAAGGGTGGCAGAAAAGTATTTGCCCAGTGGATTACGTGTTACGATCTCATAGGTGGTGACACACCAGCTTGAACGTTGGGAAGTAAAACCCACATACATAAATCTGAGCTTCCGCCTTTGGACTCACCTGGTAACTGCAGACCATCCAAACAGAGGAAGGATGTTGGGGAAAATAGGCTGCAGGGAGTGTTATGTAGCTCTAACGTTTATTTTTCCCCCCATCGCCCACGAGGCCAGCTCCAATACCACCGTCTGGGACTTTGATGTGACCGCGTTTATTGTTGTCTATTCTTGCTCGTTCGCCCTGTTGTTCCGACGTCCCTCTCCCGGGTACAGCGAGACAGCGAGGGGATGAGAAAGAGAGCCCCATTTATTTCTGCTAATTTTCCTCTCTTTGTGATGGATGGCTTTCTTATTGTGCCATTTGGGCCTTTGAAAAATGTTCTATGAAGCAGAAGAAATTGCCAGTTTCCATATCATCCAAATCTGCCATTCAGATATCCAACAATCAACTGTCTGGATACTCGGCTCTGTATCACTGAATCTTTATTCAATCCTCAAATCAAGATACTACTAAAAAAGCAAGAACATAAATCTAGAAATAAAATATCGAATAACAAGTCTGGCAAGTGCCCAATTTTGTCTCACAGATGCCAGGTTTCAATGGCGCTGACCAACTTCTATTTGAAAAACTGAAACATAGCTCTGTACGTTTCACGTACGTATGTCTGTAATATCTAATATGAGAGACATGCAATATAAACACACAAGCAAATACAATCAATTCTAATGGACATGCCTCTAGAAAATATCAAGGAGTGGTCAGATATTGTGTTGTGAGAAGTGCTGAAATAACTTTTGTTCTATGGCTTTAAGTTTGAATACAGTAGTGATGGTGGGAGGAACCGTAAGTATAATGATTTTTCATGGTTTATCATATGCCCTCCTAGCCCTACTGGCCACTGCCTATGTTTGCCAGAAATATTTGTGAAAGATAATTCATTTACTACGTTTTCAGGGGGGGGGAAATTAAATTAAATAAATAAATATGTAGTATAACAATGATAATAATAGTAATAATTACATTTTTAAAAATCATAATACCAACATTATTAACATCACACACACACACACACACACATACGATAGATAGATACATTTTTTTAAATATATTTCCTGTTGACCTTGTCTCTTCTCTGATCAAAATATTTATACGCAAAGTGTGTCGAAAACAAAAACCTACAAAAAGTTGCCCGACAAACAAAGAAGGGGTGTCATGAAAAGAAAGAAGCTAAAAACTTTCATCTTAAAGGCTTTATTCTCTGAGTTCCCTTTTATCCTTTCTTTTCGGATTACTCCGTGTCTCGGAGGCTCTCAGAGGGCCCCAGTTCTTATTAAATTATTTCTTGGTGAAATGGACACAACTTGAATGGAATCATTAAACTTCGCTAGTTATAAGAATGCGTCAGAGCCTCCACAAGATGAAAAGTGACGCGGTTTCATGCTCCTCCAAAACATTTAATATGCCATGAAAAGATATGACATCAATCCTCGCAAAAACACAGGGGCGAAATGAATGTTGCCATTGTGACTCCAAACATCAATCATGCCCAATACCCTGGAAAACAATGGAGTTTTGTTTGCATTTCAGAGGTGACAAACAACATTAGTGACTGGCTTAACATTGTCAATTCCATTACTCAAGACCTGAAGCAAATCAGAATTAAACTGTGGCCCAGTTGCTAGGCAGCTGAGTTCTCTTGACATGGTGGTTAGTTTTTCTTTCATTGCTTGACAAGAGCCAAGTGAAAAGAGTTTTGAAAAAGTTGCTAAAAGCGCTGAGAGGAGGGGGATAATTGGTGCCACTGGATTGTAAGGCGTCTCTTGTGTGGAAACAGACTGTGGAGAAGAGAGAGAGAGGGAACCCATCGCATGATAATAAAAAATCAACTCTTGTACACAAACTTGACCTGGACACTTTCATGGTCTTCAATAATTCAGAGGCCTGTCTCGCTTCCACAAATACCATGAAAGTCCTTCAAATGACAGGTGAGATATTGGACGACCCAAAACAAGACAGGTTTTGCCTTAAAGTCTGACTTCCTAACTGTTGTCCTTGGATTTGGGTACATATTAAGAAGCCTTCTAACATGTTTATTTTAGGAAAATTGTAATAACAGTTTTAAAGAACAATGTGCAAATATTTGGGACATTTTAAAATAAAAACATGAGTTGAGTTTTTGTGGTTGTTCCGGGAGGGTCCACCCTCTATGACAGGGATTTTCCATTTAATTTTCCACTTTAAAATTTCTTTAATCAATCAGTTAAAAAAGCAATGGCACACCTCTCCTCAACAAGCAGCACAGTTTGAGGTGTCATTAATATCCGCAAGGGGAGTTCTGCATTGACGTTTAGGTCACGGGTTTGTTTAAAGACTTTTAGCTTACAAAATGTAATCAGACGCCGCGATATAGACAAGATACGACGTCATGCTCTGTGGCGCCTTTTTTAAAAAACAACATCAACATATAACAAAAAATAAAGTAAAAATGTGCCTTAGCTAACACTACCAACAATGAAAAAGATTTAATTCCTCAGACTCAAGAATAAACCACACAATTATCAACTTTCAAGCAAAAAAAAAAAAAAACATCAGCTTTTTAGGTAAACAATAGAGGCAGAGGGTATTCTTCCAAAAACCTGCAGCAGTCCCAAAAAACTTCTCAAAAAGTGCACACCCAGTCTAAGAGAGGACCAATTAATGCTGGATTAAGACTCATGCTTATTTACAGTCGCCTTTGTGCTCTTTCCTGCACTCTGACTTCCTCCATGGAAGAAAGATTGGAGGAAGAGAGGGAGAGGAAAAGGGAGAGAATGAGAGAAAAAGAAAGGAACCTGAGGGAGGGGGGCCGGAGTCTTGAGAGAAAGAGCGGGAATGGGGGATTGTTTAGACGCAAGAGGTGTAGTGAGGTGGCTGGCTCCATTGTGAGGACACCACCTCTCTCATTATACCCTCTCAATCAACACTCCTGCTCACAGGAAGCCCCTGGAAAGCCCATCTGCCATGGCTAATCTGCAGGCAAAGTCGTGGCCGCACCGTCTAAGGCCCCGCTATCCTCAGCTGTATTATTCTCTCCCTCCACCACTGCGCCAGGGATCAGCCAAAGCCCATTAAAGTAAATAATAGCCAGAAATGACAGGCTTAATGCGGATTGGGGAGGAAGTTGAAGACCAGTTTGAACTGTGAGCTCTGATTAATAGAGAATAGCATTTGAATGTAGATGGAGAGAGAGAAAGGCAAAGAAAGAGCCGGAGAGAGCAAGAAGGTGGGTAGGAAAGGGCAAATTACCTCAGCTCCAAAGGCTTCGGAATCCTTAGGTTGATGGTGCTTCCGTAATCTTCCTAGGCACAAGTCAACCATAAACTAGTCTTACTTTCTGTAAGGGAACTTTGTTTTGTGATGCATTGTACCTGTTTGTGAGCATATACTTACTATATGTGTGTAGGAGATGCTACGGGGATCTGATTTTTGGCCCCAAAAGCAAAGCCGAAAAGTCACTGGTAAAATCTTAGGAAAGAGGAAAAGCTACACAGCAAGGATCCCATCTTTCTTACAGATAGCATCAAGGTCACCTACATGTAGTAGTACTTTATGCTTAGCCTAATCTTCATAGAACCATTTCAGAGGTCTTAAGGTTTTTCCATACATTTTGGACCGTTTATATCCAGCCGCAAAATATTCTTTGAGCCCTAATCCAAGAAGGGTACATACCGGCTGTGCTTTATAAATTCGATTTTAGGATTATGTCCCAGGCATCTTTTAGACAGAAAGGTAAGGCTCGTAGAAAGGACATGTATAGTGAATGTGATACGCAGAGTTACTCAAAGAAATATTAAAGTAACATCTAAACCAAATTCCATTTTGGGATACCTAACAACAAATATCCTAAAACCAAACCACAAAACAACCAAATTCCTAACTAGAAAATTAAAAATCTAGAAATTCAATAGACACTGGCCTGAAAAGGAAAGTCACACTTCTGCTGCAAATAGTGATTACTACTACATTCTTTTATCTGCTACATTGGACCTAAAAATACAACAGTGCGATTTATATATCAGGAGTAGTTTTATAGGGAATGTCTGCAGAGGTTGGTACTACAGTATGTAGTAATTATCTCAGTAAATGTACCGTAGTCAGTATGCTAGAACAATGTGGAACTAAATGCAGTTTTATTCCAAGTTAATCACATTCTCCTCTGCTTACTTGCATTGCCTTCCGGCCATGAATGGTGACTAAATAAGACTGCCTGACAATACTGTGGAGTCTTGCTTGTTTGTGGTCGTACTTGAGGTTAGCTCTCTTGTGCCCGAGTTCAACTGGAGGACTTAATATGACCTGTCATCTGGCCGACGGTGGAGTCTGTTTCCGCAAGATTATGTCAAGCACTTCCACATCTGCCTAACAAAGGCTAAACATTGCTTATACATCTGTGAATGAATTGGAATGCTCGCAGGAAACAAAGGCTAAGGCAAATGGTTAGCGACTGAGAAAGCGCCTGATTGGCTGCTCACCCTTTGCCCTGTTCCATGAAGAGCAGATTATGTTAATGCTATAGAGATAATACTCGATATGATGTATGATACACCTCACAATGGTGCGATCCTTGGGTTTTGAAGTGTACAATGTGGGACGGAGGGGCTAAGGAACAAAAGGTTTTGTGGAAGGGTTTGAGCAGGGGGAACATGAGAGAATTTTGAGCTTTGAGACGTAATGAAGTATTTAAGATCTCCAGAATGTGTTATTGACAGAACTGTAAAATATATATATATATTTATATACAAAACATAGGAGTCACGGGGTTTCTTTTTTTTTTATTAGGCGGAGCTTACGTTTGTTTCTGAGATGTGTTTAATGGTATCGATTTTTATTGTTCAATGAAGTGTGTGAAGTCTTTGACAGGCTTATTGAACTGTTCCGAAAAAGTGTTGTTGAAGTTGACTGTTTGGGGAACATCCTTTTAGTGTCATGAAATAATTACAGTTAAAAAAAGAGAAAGGAATGGCATGGAAAAAAATAAATACTAATTCTAATAAATACTCAGGCTTGTGCAAGGAATTTTTAATAGGACCAAATAGCATTTGTGTTGACAAGACTTAGACTTGATTAGCACATGTCCTTTCTAGGATATCTACTGTACCATTATCCTACTGGTAGATATTCACATAAAAACCGCCAGCTGTTGGTGATCTCGTAAAGATTCCTATTCCCAAGGCTATGTCATACGTGTGAGGACTCTGTTGGCCAGTAGAGGCCTCCCATGCTTTGTGCAACTTTTCCACACACTCTTGACATGTTTGAGACTTACAAACGGACGCCTGTAGCCATAGCATTTGTATGGCTCTCACAACACAGCGTCTTTGGAATACTAAGAAGGTCTTGATAAGGTTGGCGCCTGGTATGACAAGTGTTTTGGTTTAAACCATTAGTGGAAGCTTTTATCCAAAGCACTTACGTTTGTACTCAATGTATGCATTTTATCAGTAGGTGTATTCCCTGGGAATCTTGGCAGTACAAGTCACACGCTTTACAAGTTGAGCTACAAACTTGGTAGACTAAGATGATCAAACGCGTTCTTCAAAACCTTTGCCCAAAGATCAAAGAGCTCAAAACACACTGACGCAGAACACATTGTTTTCTCACCAACGTCACTAAAACAGTTTGAGCACTGCTTTATCTTCTTATTTACCCATCCACTTCATCTTTCCCAAAGCCCACACAAGAATCGCATGCATCTGTGCCAGCGTGTGTCACTAGGTCTGTTTTCCTTCCTGCCCAAGTCTCTTCTGTGATTTCTATATCCGTTGTCATGGCGACACAGCAACAGGGAGGAAAATGGCAGCCTAACCTCTGGCATTCATGCAGACCAGGCCAAGCCTGAGGGCAAGGGGGGGATTGCAGCCATGGGCTGCAGGACCCTGCTGGGTCTCCCGCCCTCAATCAAATTCTTTTGACCTCAGAGGAAAACGAGAACATTCTAATACCCTCCGCTACAGTTTTAGTGAGATTAATATCCCAGATCTTTGTGCTAACTCCGCTTTCAAGAACGGTTGGTTAAAATACTGAACGTGGGGCCTTGCATATGCTTCCAGAAACAACTCTGATAATTTACAATTGGCCCAATATGCCCTCAAAGAGGCAATCACATGACAAAGAGGTTATTTCTTGCCTAATTTGGGGCAAAGAAAGGCGCTTCGATCCAGATCCAACGTTACTGTAAGGAAGCAGTTGGTTTTGTGCGAAATGTGCCACAAACACCTGAATGCTCTTGAGTGGTGAATAGAACAGAAGGCAGGGATTTTCATGACAATCTCACAATGCTGAGGAAGTACATTATCACCCGACTGCAAGGCACCAAGGCTGTTGTAATGAAGATATCTACGTTATTAAAATCAAATTCGGAATCTTCAGCATGCCTTGTCTAATGATGAGCGAACAGCTCGGCTGTCATAGGAGGAGAGAATGAGAAAGAAATAGACGAAGATTTTTCCCTTCGTTTGGCGCCATGCCCAGATTTCATTCAAGCAGAACTCTTCCCACAGCAAACTTCTGCCCTGCCAATTAAAGGACAGATCTGCCATCCCCTTCTTCAGCGCGAGAGGATATTTTAAACTATATTTGTTTTTATGACACACAATATTTGGATTAACATGTTGATTTGATGTACTTATTCGCATCACAAATCTGCCAAACCTCAGAGGATTCACATCCTCAAATTTACATTGTACATTTACACGAACAAATCAACCCAAATTTCTGTCTATAAAATGCCTTATTGATTTAAATTAGCGACGGGTTTGCCTGCTGCACTTGCGCTTGGTTTGATCGATCTGTGGGAAAATAAATATCTGTTCACTCAAAGCGTCGTGTTTAGTATTGTTTCCTGCTCCCCTATGGAGCGAGTGTAAAATCTAATAAAGAAGATCTGAGAGAAGGCACTTTGATCAGGGACTCCTCAAACAAGAAAGATCACATGGGACAAAATGTGGAAATCTTTGAGGACTATAATACTAATGCAAACAGGTTCTGGTTTTACACCATAACATAGATCCATACAACTCATTTTATCTGTGCTATCTCTTTATCATTTTAATGCTCACCAAAAACATTGTGCATTAGAAAGAGCTGCAGTGAAAATTACAAATATAGAAAGTAACATTTGATTTCTTTAAAAGGTATCTAGATCATTCCTGTCTCGATGGAAAGAAAACAGGATGGAAATACCAAGCCAATGTTAGCTATTGCTTAGGAACTAACAATTAGTTTACAATTGGGGTTAACTTAAACTTTACTTCAAAAATAAAGTGAATACTGTAAATGTATCAAACATGGAATGTTTTACAGTGAAAAAACAAGCTAATGTCATAAAATATCAGACATATTCATCAAATGCATTACTAATGCTTACTGATGTTTGTGCTGTTGTTCTCTCACCAACAATCCTGTCAATTCCTGGAGGATAATGTCATTGAGGAACTGGCTTTTTAAGATTTTGTTTTTCTTCAAACAAATGCATATAACCTTGTAACTTGACAACTTTTTTTTTTATTCACTTATACATTAATTAAATTGTGTCAGTGGCTACTTACACTAAGTGCAAATGTTTAACCTTGTTGGTTAACATATTACTGCAGAGTAGGAGTGAGCCTCCTACAAAATGTGTTTGTGTGTGTGTGTACTGTAGGGTGACCATGCAACCTCTTTTCTCGGACATGTCCTCTTTTTGGACCTACAAAAATGTGTCCGGCCTGGATTTCTTAATTGCCCAAAATGTCCGGGATTCGGCTGTTTTCTTAATCCCGCTCCCGCTGAACTGCTGACCATTGCCGCCTGTCCACTCCTTTAAACATTCTAATATTGAATATAATTTTGGCGCATCAGGGAGCCGCTCTCAGGATGCGGTGTATTTAAATATTTTTGAATGAGCGTTTGCACTGTTTACATTCACTTTCGATTTCGCAATCACACAAGGGAGCACATCTTACAATATCAGATATGTGTCAATGAGTTCAGGATCTGTTGAGCAGCAAATACGCAAGCATGGTCTTGTCAGTCATCTCTCCTTATTCTTGACCTGTGTTCAGTGAAATCTGACTTCTTGGATGCAGGGTTGCCAAGTCCGCGTTTTTTCAACAGAATTGGGCTACTTTTAAACTGTAATGGGTTGATTTTCCCAAGTGGGTTAAAAGTTTGAAATATTGCATAAATTACATTAGACTGAAATGCTTGAATTGAAACATTTTGCATTCTATCTATGATAAAACTTTCATGAACTTCTACATTAAATTTGGAACTGTTCCATTTCTTTTGGTTTGTTATTTTTTTCATCTTCCCCATTTGACATCTTTTGTCCTCCAATCTCAATCCAAGCAGCGTGAGTCCTTATATTTTCAATGAAACGGCGAAAACAATTCTCTTTACATCTTCATTTGAATCACAAACGCTAGCACTTCTCTATTCAATGCTACTTCTAATGTATATACATTTAAAAATAAAAAAAATGGACCCTCTATATCAATTGGCACTCTAGATTCTATTCTAGTCTAAACGAATTGCTTTTATTTAGAAGAACGAGAGCCTCTACACTAGCATTCTCCATTCTTTCTCTAATCTTTCTACTATTTCTGTTTTTTTTATACATAATGACTTTCTAACACTAGCATTATCTATTCTGTTTCTGTTATATTGACTTGTTTTATTTTTTTTTAAAAATACCCTCTAACACTAGCATTCCCTATTATTGTTCAATTATTTCTACATATTTTCTTTTTGTTTATTATAAAAACAAAATAAGCAAAAAAAAAAAAAAACCTTGCTTGTATAATGTTAGGTGAGCCCCCCCCCCACCCCCGGTCCCCATCCACGAAACTCCCGACTCCCCTCTGTATCTTTTGGAAAACTAAAATATGGTCACCCTAGTGTACTGTATATATGGTCATTTATAATTATGTCTGTTTTCAAGCATAGAACATATTTTATCTCCACTCAAAGTTCCCGAGACCAGAACCAAATACATCAAATTCAGTTGTAGTGAGTTACCAAAAAAGTGAGAGTCCTTGGAGGCAGTGTTGAGAACTGATAACCCGTCAATGCTGTTTTATTATGGTTAACAAATCTAACAGTGTAGATGTGTATCTTCCTAACCCCAGACGTTTCTAGAACGCTTAACATTTCCAAGTGTCTGTAGAGCTTCTGACTTTAAATATATTGTGCCATATGTCATGCAAGCTTAAAGCACTTTCTAAACACTTTCTGAGCAATGATATCACAGTTCATATTCCGGGTTCAATACATGTTACACTCTATCCACAGCATCTGTGGCTCACTGTCAATTACCACAGACAATAATACCAACTCACATCTTGGTTTGAAAAATCAAACCAGAAATATGTGTAACAGTGTACACTATTCAAATCTCCGACCATAAATGTGCCTTAGATGAAGATTCTAGATCATTCAAGGATCTACATTGTTGTGACCAGTGGAAAAGATTATCTTGAGCACAGCATGCAGTGCGTATTGCAGTAGATGATAATATACAACCTTTACGTTGCTCTGAAAACCAATTTTCTACAGTCTTTCAAACCCAGCGGCTTTAGAGTAGTAGGATCAGCAGGTGGACTCTATGATGTGGTGTAATAATAGATTGTAAAGCCCTGACCGGCTGCTTAGCTGTGGTCAGTAATATGCAGTGCTCGTGTCATGGCTCAGAGGACCAGGTCCACTGCTGATTCGCTCTCTGGAGATGACATTCATGCTGCATTATTATAACAGCAGTCAGTGACTGTAGCATGAGTCACCTCCACCCCTTCATGCCATGAACAAAGACATGCTCAAATAGAAGAATATGGATATGGCAAGAGAGAAAATTACAAGCATCAGAGATGGTAGTTGATTTGAAATGATTACATCCATCATTAGAGAGCATGTTATGTTGTAGTTATCATTCAAACATTTTGTACAGTTTGTTGACATGATGTTCTGCACATGGGCCAAAAATACTTCAAGATCCTTGGGTTTAAAGTCATCGTGAACCACAGCTCACATCTTATTTATGTAATCTGACAACATTTAGATGGAAATTGGTATAGGCTGGGAATTTATCTGTTTGGAAATGATTGGATCATGAAAAGAGAGTTTCATAAAAGAATGGTGATTTGTGGGGAGAGACTGAAATTAAAAGAGATTGGCGAAGTCAACCAGAAGAGTGATTTTTAGATGTAAAACATTACATTTTGAAATTACAAAAACAATTTATTTTATATTTTGAATAAGATCCACCCATAAACTATGCCCAATAAAGCCAGAAACGTATATTAATATTACTAATAATAATCAAGGTGGTGGTGATCATCATCATCATTATATATATATATATACATATTGTATTGAGTTAGTATCTGTAAGTAGTATATACTGTATTTGTAATATCAATAACATTATCAGTAATTTCACACTGAATATAAAATATCTAACATTTTCCCACTTTAAGCTCTATAATAATAACCAATAATAATGTATTGTTGTTAATCCTAAAGGACTACATTATTTAAACTACATCACAGTCAGTTTGGAATTTATATACGTGCAACTTGACTAGATAATAGGCAAAATACTAGTAACATCATTTAGTTTTGATGTGCCTTTAATCAATTATACATAAATTATAAGCTTGAGAACATAAAGCACAAAATGTAACCCAGTACCAACAGCATTTTATTTAATCATAACACATGGAAACAGATATCCCTCAACCCAAAGCACAAAAGACCTGGATGCATTTCAAGCTCAGCAAAAATGCCTAACAAGTTTCCCCCAGACACATTTTGACAAATGGCCCCCACTAGCAGTGCTTAGACCCTGCACTTTAGCATTAAAGAAAAGACCCTACGGTGCAGGGGCCAGAACGCAACTCGGATAGCTGACGGATAGCTCCATTAGAGAAGGGTTATTCGTAGAAACCTCATCTTAGGCTATGTCCTGGTCCGACTGCTGACGACAAGAGGAACACACACATACAAACACACGGCCACCTCAACAAAACCACACACATCCAGCGAGAAATATAGTAAAAAGGACTCAGTCAAGCATCTCCTTTTGAGCTCGACTGGAACAATGGCCTGACTACACAAGTACAACACGTGGCTGATCCCATTGCCGTCTCGTTTGGCTTCTTTGGAGGCTTGTTCCTGGGACCACCGTGAAACAGGGAGGCGTTTGAAAGGCCCGGCCCGATAATCAGCTCTGAAGGAGGGCAAGCACAATTCATATTTCAGCCCTCTCTTTTTCCCTGACTGGTGGAGCCAGCGAAGCAGGAAATGACACGGGATGTTTCAATCTAGGAACGGTGAGTACTGTAGCCCCCGAGGCTGGATGGCACAGCCCACTCAGTTGTGACCGAGCAGCCTGCTGTCTGTGACAGCACACGCACACAAATACACACTTTCCCAGCAGTGGAAACTGCAATTCATCAGCGAAATTAATTCACACAACTCCAAACGGGTGCATGTAAGGGCTCAACATCCACTCGAGTGTTTTGCAATGTCGTGAAGTGGCGCATAATGTTTGGCGGTACACTATTTCTGAGCTTGCAGACCCGCGTTCCTCCAGAGTAGGATTTGATTGGAAATGTGCGGCGTTAAGCCGCTGAAAGCTTTCAGACAAGCGGGATGAAATGTCTCTACGGGCCCGGGACGGCTAGTCCCAGGGCTGCTGTCATCCACGGCTGTCTACCTTCCTCCAACAGGACGCCCAGGGACTTAACACGGGGGTGAAATGACGTTACAAACAATTATATTTCAACACTCTATTTATATCAGTGCCCTTTCGCGAGATCGTTCCCTCTCCGCTCTGACATGAAGCCCTAATCCTAGGAATGATTTGGGGTGGGGGTGAGAGATGGTTGAGTGTGGGGTAAGTGGGGGGTAGATGGGGGTGTTGAGTAGGATCACGCACAGCTCGCAGGCAGAGGAAGGACTAGACAGGAAGAGAGACAGGAAAAGCAACCTTCAGAAAAATGAGTGTCTCTGGGATAAATTCCGCTAAGATGAGCTCAATATATCACTGTCAATAACACAAGTGAACACAGGACAAGGGGACATGCATATTAATTGAACAGAGTCTGATTAAATCACTACAGTTTGACATTTCGCAAGATGGCCACTTTATCTTGGCAGACGTCGCTGCTAGATTGGTTATGTACGTTGGCTAGTTCTCTAATCTGGGAGCACATCTTAATTGCATGTTATCACCGTCTGATTGCTGTGGCATTATTTTAAATAGTCTGGTAATTACTCTGTAGATGGTGGTGTATATAGCCAAAGGCTGCTGCTTGTACGCTGAACGTAAGGGAACCGAGTGCCAGGCCAGAGGTCTAATCATTTGGTTAGCCACAAATGTAGACCGTCGAAAAAAGTGTCAAAAATGTTGGCAAGTTACAACAGCAATTAGTAACCTTGTAGTTGCACTTTAAGAGGCTGTTCACACTAAACATGTTTTTTTTTTTATATTCCACTGCACTTCTTTTCCATAGTTCTTCTATGTAATCATGCAATAGACATGTTTGACCATTGCCCATGTGATGGTAAGTGTTTTAAACAATGCCAATCGCCAGTTTATTAATTATAACGAAGCAATGTAGCGAGTACAACAGCCAGTTTTTAAAGATCAGACCCTCGTTTATTTCTATTCTTCTCAAATAATCTTTTACAGAAAGATGTCATTTGTGTGGAATTTTATTTTTTATTTTTTTGGGTGGGGGGGTTTTATATGAATGTATCTATGAAGGGAACTGATTGTCAATGTCATTTTATCAATGCAATTTATTATAATCCTTATTATGTGTTAGTGTTTTATGAGTGCAGCACCGCTTTGTATATAGTGGTAACCAATGAAAGCTATATTACTGCTGTTCCATAAACACCACCTACTGCCATAGAATGAATTTGCAGCCTTTTTTTGGGGGGGGGGGGCGCAGATTTCATGTTGCATAATTTCACAAATCTAAAGTCAGAGCATTCTGTTTTTGCTTTAAATGTTGAAATACAATCGATTTTAAATAATAATAATGAAAAAAACTATGCATGCTTCATGGGTGTAGCATCTTTGTTTGTATCTTTATTAAAATGCAGTGATTGTCTCTAATGTCAAATGGCTAAAGATAGTATTTTTTTATTAAATATGTTTAGTTGTTTTAATAGTGCCAACTGTCTGCTTTTACAAAAACAGTTTCATGGTCTGTAAAAAAATATTTACGTAAAATAGTAAATTTTCTCAAGTCACCAGCCATTGGCAGGTGTGGCAAAAAAAAGTTAACATAGGCATTGTAGCTGTAAACTCATCACCTTTTGGAAAAGAAGGCATTTTTCTTTTCACCTTACCACCGAATGATGCTTACGTAGTGCAGCGCTACTTTGTGTAAGCTCCATGTTAAGATAAGCGCCACCTACTGTAAGAGAGTGACTTTGCATTTTCAGTTAGCCCATATGAAATTTCTGTACAGACCAATTATATATTTTTGTCTTTGTATTATTCGAACTGTAAAGGTGTTTACATTGTATTGTTATGGTCCTTTAACAGTTTAAAGTGTTACCACAGACACTGCTGTTACAAAACAACATTCCTACCTAAACAATAATATAGTCTAATATATAATATTTTACTAAATTATTTCAGCTGCTTGCAAGGACATTGCTTTTTAAGGTGTTGATTTGCAGTTGTAAGACTCTTCTAGGTGGTTGCCAGGGTGTTGCAGTGCCCTTTTTAAGTTATTCTTAGTGGTTTCTATCATGTTTCTAACAGCTGATAGTTTGTTTATTTATTTTAAGTTTAATTTATTTATTATTGTACTGTTAAATAAAAAACGTTTTTATTTAGTACTACTAATGATACTAATATAATAATAATAATAATAATAACTAATAATAACATAAAATTAATAATGTTGTTGTTGTTGGTGTTGTTGTTGTTGTTGGTGTGTCATATAGTCATATTGATAAATAGTCACAAAACTGTTTTGCTGTTTAAAAGTCACCTTTTAAATAACAATCACATTTTTTTTATATAATTTGCTCTTGGTGCTGTCTACAGTAGTACTAGTTGGTTACGAGGATATTCTGGTTGCTTGCCTTCTGACCTAAGTCTATACAATTCTGGGTCGTAGATGTGGGTCTATGAACCTCCTTCAAAGTCCTCCTTCAGTGTATTGTAAGTGAAATGTATTCAGCTATTTATTATCTGCTAGGCAAAAATGTCTAGTCAATTAACAAAAAAGTAATCACACACACTGTTCAATGAGATTTCAGTAAAAGGCTAAATTAGTAATAGTGATGCTTACCTTCACTAACAAACAGCCAAAACATAATTTATACAAAAGGCCAAAAATACATTAAAAAAAGCATAATAGCATTTCCTCATAAAAAGCATTATGAAAATATATTGACAGCCCCATGTAGCATCAGCTAGACCAGGTGCAGTCTGATAACAGATGCACAGAGAGCCTTTAGTTTGTTAACACAGCCTACGGTTTCCATTTGCCCTGGAGCAGACATGGAGAGAGCAGCCGTCATATGTTTCAGACGTTTGTACACGACCTGATAAATGTTCAGCCGGGCTGCGTGAGAGGGGAGGTCTCTAGGAGTGCTGGTAATAAGAGGCTAATAGAATAAAACAATAACCCACCGCCTCGGGGCTGAGACTTTATACTGACAAATTCATATGATAGATTTTTATTGTTATGGCGACATTAGCATTGTAGTCAGCGATAACTCGGACTCAGTCTGAGGTGTTTTTGTCAGAAAGGCACAATAATGAAATAGATTTCAGGTGGGGTGATCCTTGTGGGTGCACAAATTGATTTTGAGCATATAACACTAAAAATACTGAGAAGTATACGGTATATTTTAAGTAATGATGATAATGAGATATCGGTCGTAAAACAATAAGATGGTGCTGCATTACCTGACATGAGGGAAATAAAAGCTTTACAAATGATGATAAAAGTTTATTTGATTGCCTTGGAAATGGCATTTTGACTGCACAGAATCTGAAACTGGTGATACTTTACCAATTTGTATTTCTATTGCTCTGTTCCAAAACCTACTGAGCTTCCTACAGAGGCAGCACTTTTGATGCAGAGACTTGTCCAGTAGGTAGGTATCTGCTGCCTCCTAGGATACCTCATTTTGTCCTGTTTCTAAAGTAGCATAGTATGTATTCTTAACAAAAAACACAAATCAAATCAAAGATGGAAGATAGGTAAAGGTATTTGGTTAAAAACGTAATTTAATACTGAAAATATTAATTTAAAACAACTATTATCTAATGAAAACATACTATTTTACCAAATATCTATGTGCTTTTTATTTTTATGATTATTGAAAGTTACATTTTTAAGTGGTCTAACAACGTTAATCAGTGTCAAAATGATTGAGATGGCCAATCAAATCAAAGTAGTTGAGGTTTACTCAAAGTCGAAAGGCAAGCCTGCAACCTTTAGCCAAAAAAAGCATAACAGCTAATGCTAACGCTGCGGCCAAATATATGTATTTGTGGTACACAGGGAAGGAGACCAGAGGTCATTGTATGATTGGCTAAGAAGCCTCATGTGATCCAAGTTAGCCGTTATGCTTTCTCCAATGGCATTTATTAGTAAGACAATCTCTGGTTTACTGTTCACAGAAGCAGAGCATGAATTCCTACATGAAGCGTCAGTTTTAAACTTGAAAGAGAACAAGTTAAGATGGATGTGGCGAAATATTTAATAGTTGACAACTGTTTTATGATAGAAATGTTAAATTACTATCAGTATATCCAGTGATTCAAACTACTCAACTTTTTCTCAAATATGGTCGTTTTGAATTAAACATGGTATCTTTTTGTGATTGACGTAATTGACCGTTTGCAAAGAGCTTGATTGACAGGTGATCTGACCAATCATAATGCCGAATCCGTCACTTGTCCGACAAACAAATCAGACAGAAGAGTAGATTAACTTCGGTGGACTTAAACTTGAACAAATGTTGTGTGTTGGCGTCTTTCTGTGGTTGAAATAAAATACAATCTAATGTTCATTCATTTTGTGCTTTAAGTAAATATGAAAAGACGATCGGTTCACATGCCGCTTGAACTTCAGCGATCTGTCACGACACATTAAAGAGCCTCAAAACAGTATTTATTGTTTACATTTCTTACAAAATGACAAAATTCGAAAGCTGAGGCTTTGTTTCACACCAGAAGTAACCTGCTGTGTCTGGCCTGTCAGTGTGTTGTCAATTTCCTCTTTGCTCCGTGATGTATTTTTTACTGTGTGAGAGCATGATGTGTAGTGTGAGAGTGACATGGCTTGTTGAACACAGTAACTAAGGAGGGCGTGTTTTTGCGAAGGGTCAATTCCCAGCTGAATATGGCAAGACAAGAAACATTTTGTGTTTTGGACATATTAGGCATACAAATAAATGTGCATTTTTAAAGTATTCTAAAGTAGTCTAAAATGACTATACTGTACTTCCCAGATAGAATAGAGTACTTGGCCGGCCAAACACATAGCTGGCACATGCACTTTGATTTAAAAAAAATTTTTGCACTAATAGTTTGTCCACAAGTTGACAACACTTGCCCTGGCTGTTGTTTCACAGTAATTTCTCTCAATAAATGACATCAAAAGTGGAAAAAGTTGTACATTTACTCACAAACTGATCACCAACCCACTTGCAGTTGCCATGCTTATTTTTTAGCTCAAGGGTATGGAACATACAGAATTGTGGGATTTCAAATGCAGTGAAGGATACCTCTTCTATGTTGCCTTCAAAAATCAGATGAAGGCATCTCAGAAGACAGGAAGTGAAGCTAACAATGGATTTGGATGTGCCTTGATGCCGTTTTACCTTGGAAAACAGCATTTTTCAGCTTTTGCAAGCAGCCGTAGACTGTAAAAATAACAATAAAAATAAATAAATGAAAAGAAGAAGAAGATGAAAAAGATGGATGACGCATCTCCCCTTCCTTCCATCATACAAAAGAGAAAACCATCCCAGTATGTCCGCTGTCATCTTGCACCAATGACATAATTTGCAGCCTGAGTCTGAGACTGAGTAGTGATTGTGAGATGGATCGTACTCAGAACTCCAGCTCACATCATGAAACCACGCCCCATTTTTATAGCATTAAATAGACAATTAAAATCAAACTTATAGAGAAAGGAACACTTAAACATATATCAGCGTGATAAAACTGGCTAAAACGATGGCCAACGCCTACCAACCCCAGACGCATAGGGGAAACAATACAAATCGTATATCTAAATATATATATATCTACAGTGGGTACGGAAAGTATTAAGACCCCCTTAAATTTTTCACTCTTTTGTTATATTGCAGCCATTTTCTACAATCATTTAAGTGCATTTTTTTTCCTCATTAATGTACACACAGCACCCCATATGACAGAAAAAACACAGAATTGTTGACATTTTGCAGATTTATTAAAAAAGAAAAGACTGAAATATCACATGGTCATAAGTATTCAGACCCTTTGCTGTGACACTCATTTATTTAACTCAGATGCTGTCCATTTCTTCTGATAATCCTTGAGATGGTTCTACACCTTCATTTGAGTACAGCTGTGTTTGATTATAATGATTGGACTTGAATAGGAAAGCCACACACATGTCTATATAACACCTTACAGCTTTTCACCCAGTTTTGGTGGGCATGGTAAGAGCAAATAGAATCATGAGGTCAAAGGAACTGCCTTGAAGAGCTCAGAGACAGAATTGTGGAGAGGCACAGATCTGGCCAAGGTTACAAAAAATGTATTCTGCACTTAAGGTTCCTAAGAGCACTTTGGCCTCCATAATCCTTAAATGGAAGTTGTTTGGGACGACCAGAACCCTTCCTAAAGCTGGACGTCCGGCCAAACTGAGCTATCGGGGGAGAAGAGCCTTGTGAGAGAGGTAAAGAAGAACCCAAAGATCACTGTGGCTGAGCTCCAGAGATGCAACCGGGAGATGGGAGAAAGTTGTAGAAAATCAACAATCACTGCAGCCCTCCACCAGTCGGGACTTTATGGCAGAGTGGCCCGACGGAAGCCTCTCCTCAGTGCCAGACACATGAAAGCCCGCATGGAGGACTCCAAGATGGTGAAAAATAAGATTATCTGGTCTGATGAGAACAAGATAGAACTTTATGGCCTTAATTCTAAGCGGTATGTGTAAAGAAAACCAGGCACTGCTCATCACCTGTCCACTACAGTCCCAAAAGTGAAGCATGGTGGTGGCAGAATCATGCTGTAGGGGTGTTTTTCAGCTGCAGGGACAACTGGTTGCAATCGAGGGAAAGATGAATGCGGCCAAGTACAGGGATATCCTGGACGAAAACCTTCTCCAGAGTGCTCAGGACCTCAGACTGGCCGAAGGTTTACCTTCCAACAAGACAATGACCCTAAGCACACAGCAAAAATAACGAAGGAGTGGCTTCACAAACAACTCTGTGACTGTTCTTGAATGGCCCAGCAGAGCCCTGACTTAAACCCAATTGACATCTCTGGAGAGACCTAAAAATGGCTGTCCACCAAGTTTACCATCCAACCTGACAGAACTGGAGCGGATCTGCAAGGAGGAATGGCAGAGGATCCCCAAATCCAGGTGTGGAAAAACTTGTTGCATCTTTCCCAAAAAGACTCATGGCTGTATTAGATCAAAAGGGTGCTTCTACTAAATACTGAGCAAAGGGTCTGAATACTTAGGACCATGTGATATTTCAGTTTTTCTTTTTTAATAAATCTGCAAAAATGTCAACAATTTCGTGTTTTTCTGTCAATATGGGGTGCTGTGTGTACATTAATGAGGAAAAAAATTAACTTAATGATTTTAGCAAATGGCTACAATATAACAAATAGTGAAAAATTTAAGGGTGTCTGAATACTTTCCGTACACCACTGGATTTATATAGATAGTAAATACGAAGTTCTGTCATGAAACTCTAGATGGAGCAGTCCGATAGGTCTAACTCAATCTGACCAATGAGCTCGCTGCTCAACATTCAAAATATGACAGTGATTGCCATAGCAGTTGGCAGCTTGCTCAGGAAACTTCCACCTGTATAGATCTGCTATGAGGTGATTCATTTATGCTATATGGGGTTATTTCATGTATGTTATATTTGCAGAAGCAATATTTCTTACATGCTCACAGCAGCATGTTGTGGAGTATTGGCAGTAGCAAGTATCGGTACTTGCTCTGCCACAGCAGCAGCAGCGTAGCAGATCTAATCCGCCAAGACCAAATACATTAACATTGTGATGTACATTACCATGCCAATCCCTCCGAGAGTGTCATGACAGGATATTTATATATATATATAATATATATATATATATATATAGATATATTATATATATATATATATAGGCCTAGGTGTAATTAGATTTATTTTTTATTTTATTTATTTATTTTGACTCATCTCCCATTCCTTTACATGGAGAGGGCGGGGTTTATGACCTATACTGCAACCAGACACCCGATGGCGACCTTTTCAGGACATATGCGGCACACTTGGTTGGAATTAACATTGAGAAGAAAAATAAAAACAAGAAAAACAACAAACTACTGAATACCGCAAACACAAAACAGACACCGCTTTGACGATCGTGTCGGGGGGTTAAAAGATAAACGCAATTTAAACGTGTACAAAGACATTTTTGGTGCTCATAACTCTTGGAATGAAAAGGCACAGACACTGCACAAATTTTTGCAGTGTGCATGTGGCGAGCATCTGCATTCGTGCGCGCTATCAGGTGGAGTATACTTTGAAAAAATTGTGCGTTGGACTGTGCATATACGTAAAAACATAAGCATACTTTTGGCTTTAGAGAGCAGCTAGCTGCCTATGTAGCTTATTTAGTTTTGGCACCAAGCATGTAAGTCAACATATAAGGTGAAAATCTGTGAGCAAGATGGTGAAAACACTGTCTGGAGCATATTTTTGACTAATTTGCCCTATGGGGTATGATGGGAATATTAATTAGCCACATCCATGACCGTAAGATAATAACAATGTCAGTGGGTTGAATGGAAGCTCTGACCTGTAAAAAGCCTATTCATATTCTCCAGTCTGCCATAGTTCTACAGACACAGGACTTTTTCACACAGTTCCTAAATGTGCCAATTGTCCTTTTGCGAGGCATTGTGACTGAGGTCTGTAAAAAACACCTACTTTTTTTTACGGGATGCAGATTTAACATTCACAGCTCATTTAAGGCATTTTTCTTGAATAGGCCAATTTAGATACCACACTCGTGAAGGTTTCTATCAAGAGGCCACAACAGACATATATGTTCTTTGGCCTTTTGAAGCACTTCTAATGTTTAGGTTATAATTACATGTCATGGACCACAAACAACAAAGCAGATGATGTGCTGTGATTGGCCAACCCCTGCTAAACACTCTCTCTTCGCCCATGGTTTGTTCTCTCTTCTTCGACAAGTTTCACAGCATGAAATGTAAACATGGAACCTCAGACTGCATCCTTTTAATGTCTGACTTCAAATGGTGAATCTTAAAACACTTCTACTTGAGGTCAGTTGCTCACCACAGAAACACACATGTTGGTTACGCACGTAAAGCACACATATGGTAGCAGATATATCCCAAATAGTGTGTACAGATATAACGCATAAACAGTTAGTTATAAAAAAAGTTAGTATACTATATATTTTTTAAACAGATGCAGCTTTTGATTTTAACAATGGTGAATGTTGAAATTAACATTAACTAAGATTAAGAAATGCTTTAGACATTTTTTTCAATGTTAGTTTGTGTTAACTGATGTTAACAAATGGAAACTTTTGGGCAACGTGTTCACCAAGTAAATAAATATATTACTAATATACAATTATTTAAATAGGACTTTTTTTTCTTTACAGAGATGAGAATTGTGGAAAATTTCCAATGCAAAAAACCCCCAAAACAAGTATGGTACAAATAAGCTTATTTTTTTTCTTTATACAAAACAAAACTTATGTTTCTTTTCCACAATCTTCACTTTTCAAAAAAAAAAAAGGGGGGGGGATTTGAGGCACCCACTATTTTAGCAATTTCTTTAAGAAGTGTCCATTTGAATAGTTAAAAAATCCACATACAACTAAAACAGTCAATAAAGCATGGCCAGCAACACCCTTAAATGTTACGAAAGAGGATTTTGGGGGTCAGTAAGTTCATTGTTTGCATTGTGTGGCATCTAAAGAAAAGGCCGGCTGGGCCATTCTTGTGTGTTCCCTCTCTCCCTAAAGGAGGTTATTTAGTACTTACTAGTTTTAAAGAAGTTAGCGGTTTTAACGTTCTCGCTCGTTTATCCAGTGCTAAGTCCTGTGGAACATACTTCATTCAGTGTCTGTTTGTTTGCTTACATGTGTTTTAAGGGCAGATGACACTTGCTATGGAGTTACAAGTTACAGTGAACAAAACCTGAATTGAAAGAGGCCCATAAGACAATATTTTCAATGGATTTAAAACAACAATGCAAGCATAAGACATGGAAATGCAACATAAAAAAAAACGTTTTTCGTTTTTCACGGACCAGAACCACACGCACACACACACACACACACACACACACACACACCTGCTGTTTAGGAGGTAAATATGGTGTACAATTATATTAGCTCCGCACCATATCTGTTAGAACTTAGCATGTTCATTTCATTTCAAGAGGTTCACATCTGACAAAATCTCTAAACCTCTTGCATCCGATTCAATAAAAATGCAAACCGCAACAAAGCTTCTACCTACGAGCAAGATTAGACACAAAGTGGAAAGAAACACAAATCCGCACATTTAAATGTTCATCAGAAGCAGAATAGGTCTTAAATTGCTCAGAGATTGCATTGTGCTTGAGAAATTAATGCCCATTTATACTGTATACCAAATGTAAAATAAATAAAAAAACTCAAATAAGCAAAATAGAGATCCTGATCTTTTAACACAATAAAATGAGTGCTTAGAATAGTCACCTCACTAAGGTTTAGCTGTTGTGTGAGGAGGTAAGGAAACTGACAGAAGCGTGGACACTGCAGAGAATGAGTTAAATCAGGAAGCAGTGTAATTCATGTCAGAACGGGCCAGAGACTCACGCGAGGAGGTTCATCCAGCCGTGACACAGAGCCACAGGCCTATGTGTCCTCCTGATGAATACACTCTCACCTGCCACCTCGAGTACAGTGAGCAGAATAAGCTAAATATTATATCATGATATGAAATAGGTAATATCATACATCACGACTGAAAAATGTCATATATAAAATATGTGTGATAATGTCTACGTATTTATGGATTCAATCTTCAAATAAAGGTTCCAAAAGCGGGGTTTTTGGAGTGATGCCATAAAAGAACTATTTTTGGTTCCACAAAGAACCTCTTCATTTTCTTCCTTGGTGTGAAGAATATTTCAGTAATCTAAAGAACCTTTATTAAGAACCTTTTGTGAAATGGAAACCATAGATGCTGATAAAGATCCTTATTTTTTAGTAATGAATTTTTAAAAAGGACAAAAGATACAAGTTTAGGCAAGATTGTTTTTTTCATTTACTGACCCTAATGTTTTGCCAAACATTTATTCCTTCTTTTATTTAGACTGTTTTTCCTTCTGAATATGAATTAAAATAATGTTTTGTCCCGAGTGATGAAATCCAGGACGTCCAAGAAAAAAAAATTATAATTTAATAATAATATATATAATAATATATATATATATATATATATAGATAATATATATATTAATATATACACACACACACACACACACACATATATAATATATATATATATATATTATAATATATAATATATATATATATATATATATATATTCTGTTCCACATAAGAAAGAAAAATCCATACAGGTTGAAATGGCAGAGGAGAGGTAAGTAATAACAGATTGATTTAATTTTTTGGTCATACCAAAGTCATAATTGCAAAACAAAGCGGTTTTATATTTAAATAACATTAAATGTGTTTTAAAACAGAATATGTTGTGAAACATTTTTGCTGTGTCATCCAGGGTTATAACTGTTCACTGAAAATACAAATATAAAAACTTTTTTTGTCAAATTTGAACTGAAATAAACATTTAATAAATAAACAAAAATAAAATAATTTTCTTGCAGATAGTTGCCATGGTAGTTTCTCATTTTAACTTAGTTTTACTTGCTATTTTAAAATAAAAACCTGAAATTAAAATAAATAAGCTAGTAAATGAGTTTTAATATGGAAAATATAAATATTTGTGATTTAAAAATATTAATAACAATTCTAATAGTATCTCAAATGCAACCTAAATAGCACTGTGCCCAACAAACCCACTTAATGCCTGCTTAATAACGTAGTAATAACTTATGTATTAAGTGAAGTTTGTTACTATAGTAACAAACTTCACTTAATAAATATGTTATTTATTTTGTCACTATCACATGGAAATAATATTTTATGTCCATAAACAGTGGTATAAAATATATAGCAAACTACCACTCTACTGATTGACACATTTGTACCATCACACTGTATATACATCACATCTCTTTGCTCTAGCCTTCAAATAATGAATAAAATGCCTTTTAGTAATGCAAGGCTTGTTAGCTACTCCCAGAGTTCCATTCCAATCACATACAGTTGACTTGCTGACTAATGCACCGGCCAGCAGAAACACATCAATGCATGCCCATAGCTAGCGGCTAGGCTGGCCACGATAATATTAAACCTTCCTCGGAGAGGATTTGTTCTTGTCACAAATGGCCATTACTGACATTAGCAGTGTAATGAGGGAGTCATGGCTGCTGCAGCGGGACAGTCTGTGGTGCCGAGGTACTGTTGGGGGGTTGAACCTCCTCAAGTACCACCTGCTTTGCTTGTTCACGCTGTCACTGCTCGGCCTGTTTTGGGCGTGCAGGGGTCTTTTAGAGTTTAGATATGCCTTTGAAGCCCTCTTTGATTTTTAGAATATGCACACGATCAATAAAGACCCGGGACTTCAAAGAGGTTTGCGGCCCTCACCTGCTGCTGGTCACCGGGACTGAAGAGTTTCCAGTCCCTCACAGAGACTAAACAAACCAACAGCAAAAACAGACACAGAGCAGCTAATAAACATAGAACAACACAGAAAATGCTACCTTGTAAAAGGGACCTTCAAAAAACTAATACATGTTTAATTGACAAGACTGTCCCTTACATTTACCATGGGACACTATAGTGTCTGCTAAAATACTGCAATTACTGTGATTATTACAAAAAAATATGGAACTGTGACTTGATATTAATTAGCCACTACATTCAGTGAATTAATGATTGAATGAATGAATGAATGAATGAATGAATGAATGAATGAATGAATGAATGAAAAATGCAAGTTGCAGCCATTGCTCAAAAACATTTGCAGTGTGCCAAACAAACATTACTTAATAACTATAACAAACTTCACTTAATAAATACTTATACTTTCTTCCTCAATTTACTTCTTATATATTCAATAAATAAACACATGCAAAAATAAACTTTGGCTAAAATTGCAATGAAAATGGAAATTATAAAAATAAAAACGAACTCAAAATACTAATAAAAACAATGATACTAAAACACTGTAATAAAGTAATAATTTAATTAATTCGTAACATTTAAAAAAAACATAAACATTTAAATGCATTAAAACAAACAAACAAACAAAGCATGGAGAATTGTCAGTGGTGCATGCACAAACACACATAACTTATTTATACATTTCATATTAGCGATTTAATATATATATTGATTCCTGGGAAAAGACCTTAATTAATGTGAATTAATGTTTCTATGTTGTTTATAAACTGTGATTTTTTGGTCAGAAACTATGAGAACCTTATTTATTCATGTATGTATGTAGTATTTTTATTTATTCATTCATACCATTCTGGAGTGTTGTGAACAAAAAAATATATAATAATAATAAAATAAATAATAATAATTCATTACATTTATATAATAAGCAAAGGATAACTGAACATTTCATTCTTATTGGTTCTTAGTACTTTGATGCAACATGAATTATGCCTGGCTATCAATTTATTATTATTTTTTCCACATCGTATGTTGAATCTACAAAATGAAGAAAGTTCATTTCAAAACCCATCTCTGTTTGGTGCTTTTTCTTTCAGTGTAAAAAGAGTTATAGAGTCACGACAGACACTTCAAACAGCCTTTGATTAATGAATAATATTTGACATTCACTTTCATGTCATGAGAAGACACTCAAACGTAATGCCATATATGAAACACTAAATATTCCTGAAGAATAGCTTTATACAGAGCTGAGAATCCAGTGAAGTGGCAGCAAAGGTTAAAGAAGAGGATTGTAATGCATGATATCCAAATAACCCAAATAGAAGATTATTCTTTAAATCTGCAAACGTCTGTCAGATCCTTGTGAATGCTCTTTATTACGATTCATCTTAATCTCATCCAGTTTAGGCAAGGGGAGGGTTGTGAATAACAATGACCAAACTCTCCTCCACAAAGCTTCTATTAGGATGAAGCTGCTAAGCTGTGAATGCAAACGAAGCTTGTCATGTGCTATAATATTTTCCGGTACTTTCCTTTTGTTTGGTGCATCTGAATTCACGCGAGGGGCGTGGATCAGAGAGTGTGACACAGCCAGCAGGACCTAAACCAGTTTCTTCCATCTCACCTAGCAGTAATCACTATACGTGCTGCAGGTGCTTTCATAATAAAAGGTGTGGTGGAGGCAGGTTACCTCCTCCGGACCGGCACAATGGGCCCCTGTATAGACATTAGGCAGGTAGAGAGGCTGGGATACTCACATAATAGACCAGCAAGCACCCCATTTGCATTTCACCATTCAAGGGCCGAGACTTTGTGCATCGAAACATATGAAAAGGCCCCATTCAAAAATGCTAATGGGATTGTGTATGCCACAATGCAAGTGGGATGACTGCAAACTTCCTGAGTTGTGAAGTCTGTGGTGGCTAGCCTTTAATTGCAGGCCAGTGCTTGTTATCCATACTGTGAGCTCGTTAGTTTTGACTAGAACATGGCTGAGTAACGTCTGAGTTTAGATTCTGTGCTTTGAAAGATATCTTAAGTTTAACGTCAAGTAAAAAAAAAAAAAATCTAAATTGTGTGAAAATTAAAGGAGGAAAATATTAATAATATTTTTTTTAAAAAGGTGTCCGTTATATGTAAGAAAGTTGTGACACCAGAAGCCATTTTGATGTCATGTGACAAGACACTTGCAAAAATCAGAATTATACTAATTATATATAAAAGTGTGTGTGTGGTGTGTTGTGTATAACTAAACATGAACAAAATAAAGAAAAATACACATATATTTTTTAGTATTAACATGTGGCCAATTGCAACAGTTTCAGTTGAAGTTGAAGTGCTAAAACAAACTAAAACAACAAAGAAATAAATACATTAAATGAAAAAAAAAAAAAAGATTATTTCAATATACTCTCTGGTAATTTTCCTGCTGTTGTGTTAAATTCAGTATCTCTTGATATTTGGAACGGTTAGGTGGTTTATAACACAAACATATAATATTATGATCATTTTTATATTTTTTAAATATACCTGTAACCCGGTGATATTTATTTATTTTATTTGTTTATTGTTTGTTGTTTTTATTGATATGTGACATTCAAGTGTAATACGTTTACTTGACATTAATAGAAGTGGTATGAATGTTAAAAAAAAAAAAAACATCATGAACGCAAAGTTTACATTTCTAAGAGCTTGGTACATTTTACTTTTGTTGAAAATTTGGTCTAAATATTTTTTCAAAAACGAGCGTGAATGCAAAATATTACATTCCTAAGAGCTTGATGTGTGAGTTTTAAACTAGATCTTTCCTTTTCATCATCTCAGACATCTTTATTTCGCCAAAAAATAATTACATTACGGATAAAAGGCAGAATTAAAACTAAAATGACCCCTGAAGGAAACAAACCGTTGATTCATTTGTCTGGGTAAACTGCGACCGACCCTTTCTTATGGTCTTTTCACAGTTCTGCCCCAATTGTTTTTTTTTCCTTTATCCTTTTCTTCCTCCGTTTAGTGAGAGGCAATTATGTGCTCTCAGAAATCGGATGTGAGAGCTTCTATAAAGACACATGTTTTAAAGGAGCAAATACTCCAGCGCAAATTCTAAATTAGAGCAAATTACGCATCGAGTGATTATGAAACTGTTGGTAGTATAGAAATCAGTCCTATAAAGGGGAAGGGAAAATGGCTGGGCAATTTGTAGCGACCGGCCATAAGAAGTAACGGCAAAGTCAAGTCCTGAAGCAAAGATAAGGGGGGCAGGGGTGTGTGTGTGGAAGTGGCCTGTGGTAAAAATAATTTCAGTTAACGGTCAGAGCACGGACCTCGGCTAACACACTAACTGACACTGGAGCTGCAGGTAATCAAACTGACATTAATGCAGGCCCCGAATGTGACATCTCGTCATCAGGAATTTTCTTCATTGGCACAGAAAATGCCAGGCTGCTCACCTCTGACTGCGTGGCCCCCACATCTATTAACCTTATTGATTTGGAGTCCTGCTGATACCCTCCAGATCTCCAGCACCCCCACTGAGCCGGTGAAGTGGATCAATCCGTCGCCGGGGGCCACAGCTCTAACAACGATGCGCATGGAGACCACTGTTTGTGGCATGAAATTAATATCCAGATATGGCTTTGAAAGTGCATTGCTCTATTTACACAAACCTCGCTTTTCCTTTTCTTTCGACATCCCTCCACCCTTTTCTCCTTTCGGCAGGCTGAATGGAGTTTATGCAAAGAGGACCAGTGGGTGTTATGATATTGGTATTTCAAGAAAGCACATAATTTCACAGCCCCTTAATATCATAAAACAAGCATTACCATCATTACAAGTATCAAATCAATAATGGGATAATACAGTACAATATATGTGTTTCTTTAATTCTTTGATTGCCTTTTGATGAATTAATGTTTGTGCTGAACTGATTTGCTCTGGCGACGACTACTGCTCTGGATATCACATTTACATTTAATTTGCAGTTGCTATGAGCATATACCACTCCAGATTATGAGTTTTACAAATTTAATAAAACATTCTTTGGATGAAGTAGCCGTTCTTGATAAAGAAACACCAGTAATCAGTATAATCCATGCACAACCAGCTGGAAAGTTAAAGTTTAATACATGCAAAAAGCATGGCTTAGCCATTGGCATTTAAATTTCATACACGCGGTCTCTCTCTTTTGTGGGCTACGTTCTTCTTGATTAATCGACATCATTTACATAACTGATTTTTCATATTTGTTATGCTCTGATTGTGTGAGCCACATATTTGATGAACACTCTGATGGACTATGGAGACACATTAGAGATTATTTTCCCTCAATAATCCTGTTTCTGAAGCAGGCCAGTCAATGTCCATTAAGACGGATACGCTTGCCGCGTTCAGTTGCGTAGCACATGCGATCTAACGGCATATGGTTTTATTGACATAAAAACATGAAGTCTCACAGAGAATAGACTTGGGAGCTATGGTGTAGAGCAAGGTTTTCATGAAATAATGTCTTAAATTTTGTGCTGTTCCTCACTCAGAGTTATCGTATGGATTTAGAATATGGAATATAGCACACGTCAAGTGCTTTTTGTCCACTTTCAAGCTTGACAGCCACAATATGTTTTTATTGCAGAAAAAGAGCAGCGTGGATGTTCTTCAGAATATAATATATGTGCTTCAATGAAGAAATAATTTTATACTGTTTTGGAACTAAGATTGTACGTTTTTTTTTGTCCCCCTCTTTGCTGATAGTCAATTCAAGTTTAATTTTAGATATAAATGCATAGTAATTTGTGCGAAAAGATACACTATTCAAACGTTTGGGGTCGTAAGATATTTAAATGCATTTGAAAGAAGTCTCTTATGTTCAACAAGGCTGTCTTTATTTTTCAAAATACAGTAATATTGTGAAATATTATTGTAATTTAAAATGATTGTTTTCTATTTAAATATATTTTAAAATGTAATTTATTCACGTGATGCAAAGCTGAATTTTCAGCATCATTACTCCAGTCTTCAATGTCACATGATCCTTCAGAAATTATTCTAATATGCTGATATGAAACATTTCGTATTACCAATGTTGAAAACAATTGTGCTGTTTAATATTTTTGTGGAAAAAACCTGTTCTTTGATATTCCCGAAACTTTCGAACAGTAGTGTATGTTTAGTTCTTAGTTTGATGAATGAGATAACCAAACTAACAAGGCCTAGTAAGATATACAGAATGTCAATACACATCATAAATTAATTAATGTAATTTGACACATTAAAAAAGGCTAGTAAAGAATAAAATCAAAAGAACGACTGAAAAGTATTCCTGTCTGTAGGCAAACAAATGAAGGTATCATCACATCATGCCATAGTTGTGGCCTTCATTCCTACGAGTTAATCCAATATTGGTGTGTTCTGTGATGTCAAACTGTTTAAGTTTTTAAATTTGCATACAAAATGGTTTCTAGATATGTATTTGGGAAAACACAGTTTGTGAGAGTGCTACAGCATCAGATATATTACTCTAAGTGATACAAGAGGAGTCAGATTTCAAACAGTGGCTCCTATGGGACATGTTTTTGTCCCTGAAGTTCCTCAACAGTTCCCAGTGACTCCATGAGACATTCGGCTTTAAACAGGTGGCATGCGTGGGATTAGAGCGGATGGACCTGCTATTATAAGCCTAATCACACTCTGGAGGTCAAAGGTTAACTCCCCCTTCTGCATGACCTCCCTTTGTTCTACGGAACGAGACAAGATGGAAATTGTCCCACTTTTCTGTCTATTTGTTCTCTTTTTTGGAAGTACAATATTATGTTCGGCTGATTCTCATTGATTCGGTCCTACTGCCAAATGCAAGTCAAAATTCTATTCCTTTTTGAAGTCAACCCAAGGAAAACAAAGCATCTGCAAAAACAATCTTCAGTAGCCTTACACACACTCTCTCTACAACACAACAGCCCAGCTGTAACAACCTTGTCTGGACAGACACAGGGTAAATAATAATCATTATATAGAAGATAATATATTGTGTGATTGTGATTAATTTCATATATTTAATCAGCATAGTAATTTGATATCATCCATTTCCATTTGTATAATAATAATGTTGCATCTATTTTAATCTGTTATATATATCCCATAGGACAGAATAATGACAAAGGACAAATCATTCTCCTTCTTAAAAAAAAAAGATGTCTTTAGAGTTTCAAAAGTCAGAGATTATGAATTCATTGATTGATAATCAAAAATCAGATTATAAACATTTCAAATTAATTAAATGCATTTCATAGCTATATAAATTAATTATTGTGTAACAACTGCCTCATTTGTGTCTATTGTTATTTCAGCGACGAATTTGATAAAAATGAGCAGAGACCCTATCTTTAGTAACTACAACATTTCCATCAAAATACATTTGTCACTACAGTTTTTTGCTACTCTAAAACTATGTTGCATAATCTAAGGAGGTCATTAATTCAATAATTAAAATGTTGCAGACTATAGAGAGAGGATTATCATATATATGTATGCAATTAAGCCAGTTCCACCATATTACACTCACTCGTTCCCCTCTGCATAACAGAATTCGCCACTGTAAGGCCTATCACCATTTCTCTTTTAAATAATTACATAGCATATAAAAGACACTACGTACGCAGGTTCGGCTATCTTAGGATTCGCCAATCAGCTCATGCTGGAGGTCATAAAACAATGTGACGGCAATTAATGGAGAGCATTAAATTGCCAGGCCCGTCTTAATCACATGCATCCGTGCACTGGTCGCTCTGGAAGCCGCACTGACAATGGTGGATAGAGACAAGCCTCTCAATGGCAGCTTCCTTGATGGCCATAATAGCTTAATGTCGGGATTTGACAGCAATATTGGGGGGGGGGTGACTCTTTGTGCGGCTGTGTGGCCCAGAGGCTTTTGCTGTCACTGCTGATGACAGTAACTTTCTCCATGCAGATTAAATTGGTGTTTACAGATTTGCCCTGGGTGTAAGTCTCCTCTCCCACTGGGATGCAGTGACATAGGCTGATGAGGAATCCTAGACAGGACCAGCCACTGTAGACGGCGAAGCTTCTGTCTCCATCACACCAGGACCTCTCGTCTGCTAGAGCTGATGGGCTTTCACTGGGACTGACTGAGTACAGGATAAACCGAGTACACGCTGGATCCGCAATAGCTTCAGACACAAGCAAAATGTGTATTGTTTGGCCCAGTGGAAATGTTCTTGCTCAGGTTGCTTTTTCATGGCTCCAGAGATTAGCTGTGGTTCATTCACTAACATCAACTTTGTCTCAGATGTTTCTCATAAATGTGTTAGGATTTTAGAGTGGGTTGCAGCTCAAATAATATTCTTCAAATGTTTAAAATCCCTGTTTTTTGATCGCAGACTTTGGTATCTCAGCAAATCTGAGTGTGGTTTGAGAGAGAGAAAAATCTAAAAAGCAGAAAACTTGTTATAAGAAAACTATCAATTTGATCTCTATTTAAATTGTGTCTGAACCAGAAGTTGCTACTTATGTTACTTTGGTATTGTGAAGTATTTCCAACTGAAACACAATATTGGATATTGAATATAATGCTGACAGCAAACTAACTAACAATTGGAAGGGTGTAGTTAAGGAAATTCTACCCAAAGCCGTCAAACTGACTAGGGATAGTTTCTAAATGTATTAAGGTTACTATTTTTGGTAAGACTTTACTTTGATAGTCCACTTTAGACATTCTACCAATTATAAGTAACTATATGTTTATTATTTAACCATTATTATTAAAGGATTGGTGTACTGTCTGCTTAATATTTAGCCCTTTATTTTGAAGGTCCCCCAATAGACATTCTACTAAGTAACTTAACAACAACAATAAGTAACTTGAAAAGTATGGATCTAACCATGGTAGTAAAGAGCCAGCTATTGTTTTACCTGTGGTTACTATGGTCCTAGACCAATGACAGTATCTTGAACTAAACCCCAAATCAATGTCAAACTCAGTAACGCCCAGCAGTTTCAGAACATTTGCAGGGAGGCCCATATGTATTGTGGTCGCCTGTTTGTCGCGGCCTTAAGTTGCAGGGCGGATGATGAGAACTTAACAATAATGACAATTACTTTCGGTTCCTCCCCTTTTTTTCACACCCTAACATCTTGATTTCATGGGTGACACTTAGGACTCCCCAGTGTACATTAATGGGAGCTATGGCACCTCTTTCTTTTTCACTCTCTCCTTTTGCTCACAGAGGATAATTTGCCAATAGAGGATAAAATCAATTTCCTCCTTATAAAAACAAACAAAAAAAACAAGTTCAAAATGCATTATGGCCTGACAAATGGCAGTCGCTGCTATGATTTTCATTTGCATGATGTGCAAAACAGTTTCCATTGCAAAATAGGTCAATAAAGTCATCCTTACTAACCATTACCTGAAGCAGTACATAACTGCGGAAAGTGCCAAACCACTTGCGTGGCCAACACGTAATACAATTTTATTGGCTGTTGTTGATTTTATAAACCCTTGAAACACTCAATAGCTATGGCCTCTGGGAAATAAATAACCTTCCGAGGCTAATCTTTGACACTCCAGGCCAACCAAAGGCCGCCGGGATTGGAAAGACCAAAATAAAGACTGATCAGATATTGTCCTCTTGTTTTGGCTCACACTGCCAAAACACGGCAATTTGGGACTCGCCCTATTCATGCCAGCAGTGCGTTTCAACCAGTAGAGACTGATGCTGGCTGACTGGTGGCCAGGGCATCCATGGTCTGCGATCTGTCATTCTGGGTTCTGCTTTAGCCAGTGTGATAGTGTCGGGGCGAGAGGTCTCCATGGTTCAGTTGGCTTTGAGCCCAAATGAGGGATCACTGCGTGTCCAGGGACCGTAGGCCCTGGGGCACGCAGCGACAGACCAGAAGCATCAGGACAGATTTGGGAAAGTGCTATCAGCAGGGGTTCCTCAATGTGGCTAGGGCCCGGTAAATAGAGAGCATGGCGGCAGCGACAGGCAATTTTCCCAGAATGCATTTTGCAAAGCTTATTTCCAGAGCAGGGAGGACCAGCACACTGTGGGCAGGGCTCCACATCGAAACCACTTCATTTCCTCCTTTCTTCCAGCTTTTGGTTTGATAGTCTTTAAATCTCCGTTTTCTTTGGCCCGTTCGGTGTGGAACGGATCATCAGGAACTCTCCACCCTTGATCTCTGGAGTAGATAGAGGAATCGCTTTCTCCATTGCACACTGCACTGTGTATCTTGGCAGGCTTTCAACAACAGTGGTCGGTAGGTTTTGAAAAGTGGGAAACCACACTAGCCACAGATGACAGAGTGCTATGTGACCTTTACAGTGACTGGTTCACCAGCGTTTGTGCACCAACACGTTCAATTCTTCCCACTTTATTTGATTTATATTTCATAGTGTGGTACAATATCTAATCCAAATGCAACCCTGCAGATCTGTGATTAACTTTAAAGATGGCTGAGGTTGAATTACATCACCAGGTGAGGGAAATATTGTATCAATCCTGCTGATTTAACCCATTTACTATATACCACTGGTTCAAGAGCTGCGTAGAAAATCCAAGTGGATGAAACGCTCTGCGATGTGCCCTCTAAAATAATTACGATGACACCTCCAATTGTCTCGTCAGCTTCTTGGAGACTAGCTCTCAGAGGCGGTAATTAAATGGAGCACAGGAGAAGAAAGCTGCAACAATTCCGCCGCCTCATAAATCTTCTAGAAACATTATTTGTTCTAAAATCGTGCTATAGATTTGGGGGGAAACGTTTAATGTCTTTATTCTGCTGCTGTCTTTGGAGGACACTCGGTTGGATGTCTCGTCCCTGCTGGAAGTGGTCAGTGTCCTGGCTGGCTTCAGAAGTCCGTAAATTAAGTTAGCGTGTTCATCTTTCATTTAACATAACATATGACTCGGTCAGTTCCAACAGGCCGAAGAGGAAGAGAGAGTAGAATTTTTATTAGGGACACATTACATGGACATGTTCCACAGATAATATCACCATCAAAATGATGTAGTTGGGCTTCAATAGGTCTGTTTTTCTTCATAATTACCAAAATTGTTGTGCTAGTTTTGGCGCAGTATGGGTATTAGTGCAACATTGCAACTCTTATTCAAAGCAAAAATAAACAACATCTGACCTTTAAAATGTAAATAGACTTGTCTAGCATGCGCTGCCTGAAGATGCTTATTAAATTACATGGGGATGAAGCATAATTAGCAATCATTTAAAAGTAGATGGGGTAATTATTGCGGAAGCAGCTTAACTTATTTTGGTCCTAAATTGAAGACCATCGTGAATGCAGCATGGATCTGCCCAGACATGCTAAAACCCAATCTAAATCTTAATTAAATTTTGCTCAAAAAGTGCAAAGAAGAGCTTAATCCATTTACGAGAGGCTGTTGAAGGGTTATTAGTAGACATTAATTCGTTAAGAGGAACTGTGCGTATGCCTTGTCTATGTTGTAAAAGAAGAGGCTTGCGAGGCGTACAAAGGGCTCCTGACTTAGCAATGAAAGCTTAGAGTGAAAAGATACGTCAAGGCCGCTAATGTGTTTTCTCGGCGTGTTTCTGTTTTGAATAACATGACTTTGTCCTATTCTCATCTCTAATTAAGACGAGAACCTCCTGAAACAAGCACCTAAACCAGGTAGGCTTGGTCCTTCCCCGACTACATCTCCACAGGGGTCAAGTTCTCCGCTATAGTGCTGCTAATAACATCATGCGAGACAAAGCTGGATCGCCAAAGTACAAACCCAACTTCAAAGAAGCTGATAGTACGGAAAAGAAAAGAAGCTTAGAAGATGCGAAACCCCTATTTGAAGAGGTTTTCTAAAACCAGGGCCATCCACAGTGTCGAAACAGCATGGCCTCTTGGTTTCAATCAGCCAAACTGCAACACAAATATATGCAGAGAAATGCACAACAAAGGCAATAGCTTTTAAGCTAGCAATTGAGTTTCCTAATACTGCTCCAAAGGAGAAAAGGTGCTATTCATGACGCTTACCACTACGAAAAGGAGAAAGATGGAGAAAAAAAAAAAACCTTGAGGGTACATCCTTGACTAAATCCTCTTTTCAAGCATAATCCACCTTGCACTCTTTCTCTGAGAACTAGAGTGTGTAGCATCTGAACTCGTCCCAGAAGCTCATTCAACAGCCAGCTCAGCCGACTTGATTATGTCCCTGTTGTGGCAGACCTATTCACCCCTTTGAGCCTTTCCAACACACCTGGGATAAAAAGGGGGATTTAAACAAGCCTGAATGGTTTAACCAGGTGTTGAAACAAATAATGGTTTAACATTGTAATTAAAATAGCATGAATAGCACGTTGCTCCTGGTTAAAGGTCCCTCGTTTGAATGACTTTTGGTATGCAAAAGGAAATGATGCTGAAAGGTCCTTTTCTGTCGCACTCGTTGAAGAAAATATCGTGCTATTGGTGAATCAGATCCATTAAACTATATGTCGTATAATGGCAGCTGGTAAAGTAGCCTGCATACTGTCACCGTTTCTTTATCTGAATTGGGAGATTAGCTAATTTTCTCTTAAAAAAATGTTAATGGATTCGGGTTTGATTACAGCATTGTTTAAATCTTCCAAAAAAAATTCCATGAATTTGGGTGCAGCCAAAAACATTAAAAATGAAGAACATGAAACATGACTGGCTCAGACTGAAAAATCAGATGGCAGATCTAACTTTATTTACTCGGGCTGGGCAGTATACGGTTTACGAAGTTGCCATCGGCCATTCTATCAATATGCAGAGGTACTGCTAAATGCAACTGAGAAATGTTAGATGAAAGTGTTATGTTAGTTTGAAACATTTTCACACCAGTATAGACTTCTCACCTTACATGTTGTATTTGGCTGATTATGAACTAATACAGTACATCCCACAGCTGTATTGGTGTATCAGCAAAGCGTTGACTCCACTCAGCTGTGTTTAAGAGGATGCTGGGAAAGCTGAGGGAACCCAAATGGAGAAGTTTCCAAACAGGAGAGGTAAAACTTCCTAGCAGACCCTCATTTCTCCTGAGTGCAGCACGGCTCCCTGCGGAGAGGGTCCTAATCTCCACACATCAAGCGATGAGGAAACGAGAGCAGCAAAAAAAATAAAAAAAGGCTGATTGCGGGTGATTGGCAGTGCATGCAGTACCACGTTACTCCATTTAGGTTTTTCTTTGAGAAACTTGATTCATTGTCAGAAAAGGCAGTCCAGTAGTAGTTGGAAGAAGATCTATTAATAAGGCGACAGATAGAACGTGGTCAAAGGAAATAAGAATCAAGTAATGGGATGGCTCAGAGATCAAGGTAGCTGTGCAATTGGTGTCATTAAGGTTATTGGAACCGTGGCCATGATTTTAAAACTATTCGATATGTTTCATGGCTTGTTATTTTTAAATATGCAATCGTATATGTAAAATGTTTCTTAAGCTTTTACTTATATAACTTCAATGAGACCTCTGATGAAATTCTAGTATGTGTCCTGAAGTGGTATATTTTCATAAAAAAAAAAAAAAAAAAAATATATATATTATAGCAAGCCGAAATGCATTACATGAATCGCCAGTTGCAAGAAACAAGGTATCACACACGAGTCGATTGCTTGTTCTTGAGCCACGAGCAAAAAAACCAGAATGCCGCAACTGCAGTGTTAAGGTGTCATTTCATTAGATTTTGATACTATAATGTGTTTGTTAATTAATGTTTTATACTAAGCTGTCTGCGTTCAGAATCAATAAAATTGTAGCACTCTCTGTTCCATGTACGGCGTTTTATCATATTGGAGACCATAGGTTTTTCGTGCTCTATCTTGACTCATTGAAAAATACATTTTGAAATTTGATTTTTAACATTTAAGGTTATTATGTCGTATGACATACAATCAAACCAGTAAGATTTAAACCTATGAAGTATTACGTAGGTCCTGGATCTAAAAAATAAAAAAAAATTATTAATTAAAATAAAGTAAAAAAAATTAAAAATACATTATTTAAGGAAAAGGGAAATAATCACACTTCCTGATTTTTACTATCCATTTTCCACAAATTACACTAAAATAATGCATTCAAGGAGTTTACACACAACACGCACACCAAAAACGTAATACAGTGGGGAAAAAAAGTATTTAGTTTGCCACCAATTGTGCAAGTTCTCCCACGTAAAAAGATGAGAGAGGCCTGTAATTTTCATCATAGGTATAACTTAACTATGAGAGACAAAATGAGAAAAAAAAAAAAAAAATCACATTGTAGGATTTTTAAAGATTTAATTGGTAAATTCCTCTGTAAAATACGTATTTGGTCACCTACAAACAAGCAAAATTTCTGGCTCTCACAGACCTGTAACAAATTCTTTAAGAGGCTCCTCTGTCCTCCACTCGTTTACCTGTATTAATGGCATCTGTTTGAATCGTTATCAGTATAAAAGACACCTGTCCACAACCTCAAACAGTCACACTCCAAAACTCCACCATGGCCAAGACCAAAGAGCTGTCAAAGGACACCAGAAAAAAAATTGTAGACCTGCACCAGGCTGGGACGACTGAACTCAATAGGTAAGCAGCTTGGTGTGAAGAAATAAACTGTGGGAGCAATTATTAGAAAATGGAAGACATACAAGACCACTGATAATCTTCCTCGATCTTGGGCTCCACGCAAGATCTCACCCCGTAGGGTCAAAATTATCACAAGAACTGTGAGCAAAAATCCAGAACCACACGGGAGGGCCTAGTGAATGACCTGCAGAGAGCTGGGACCAAAGTAACAAAGGCTACCATAAGTAACACACTGCGCCGCCAGGGACTCAAATCCTGCAGTGGCAGACGTGTCCCCCTGCTTAAGCAGTACATGTCCAGGCCCGTCTGAAGTTTGCTAGAGAGCATTTGGTGATCCAGAAGAGGATTGGGAGAATGTCATATGGTCGGATGAAACCAAAATAGAACTTTTTGGTTAAAAACTCAACTTGTCGTGTTTGGAGGAGAAAGAAGGCTGAGTTGCATCCAAAGAACACCATAACTACTGAGAAGCATGGGGGTGGAAACATCATGATTTGGGGCTGTTTTTCTGCAAAGGGACCTGGACGACTGATCCGTGTAAACGAAAGGATGAATGGGGCCCATGTATCGTGAGATTTTGAGTGAAAACTCCTTCCATCAGCAAGGGCATTGAAGATGAAACGTGGCTGGGTCTTTCAGCATGACAATGATCCCCAACACACCGCCCGGGCAACGAAGGAGACGCTTCGTAAGAAGCATTTCAAGGTCCAGGAGTGGCCTAGCCAGTCTCCAGATCTCAACCCCATAGAAAATCTTTGGAGGGAGTTGAAAATCCGTTTTGCCCAGCGACAGCCCCAAAACATTGCTTCTCTAGAGGAGATCTGCATGGAGGAAAGGGCCAAAATACCAGCAACAGTGTGTGAAACCTTGTGAAGACTTACAGAAAACGTTGGACCTCTGTCATTGCCAACAAAGGGTAAATAACAAAGTATTGAGATTAAATTTTATTATTGACCAAATACTTATTTTTACCGAGGAATTTACCAATTAATTCTTTAAAAATCTTACAATGTGATTTTCTGGATTTTTTTTGTCTCTCATAGTTGAGGTATACTATGATGAAAATTACAGGCCTCTCTAATCTTTTTAAGTGGGAGAACTTGCACAAATTGGTGGCTGACTAAATACTTTTTTTCCCCACTGTGTGTATATATACAGTGTATATATATATAATTCACTCATTTTTTGATTGACGTGCGATCTGGGATGTGTGTTGCGTGTGTATGAGAGTCCAAGAGCGTGAGGGCTCGGGTCATCAGTGCTCCATAGCGTGCAGCGTGTGGCAGCAGACAGCGGGAGACTCCGCACACATGAGGACTTCACATCATCGCCAGCGGAAGCATGAGTCGGGGAGACAGCACAGCGGCCCACTCCGAACTTACTTAAGGTAATTAAACTTGAGAAAGGTTGCGGTTTGATGCTGAACTGAAGAGAAAGGCCTTTCTTCTGGGCATGGGCCAGGAAGGGCCACCTCGTCAAAGTGGCTAAATGGTGACGCATCTACTCTTTTTGGTGAGCGGACAGGACACAGCAAGGCCTTCGACGCTGACAGAATAAGGATGAGGCACAACAGGGAAAAGATAGTGGGGATTCAATTAGAAAACCAACCTTTTGTTTTTCTTGAAGTCTATTGTTAAAGAAGAGTGGCTGGTCAGGATACATGGCACAACAAATGTGTCCTGAAAGGAAACTCTGAAACTCACTACATAAGGAGGCTCGCTTCAATATTAATAAAGGTAGATGGAGCCGAAAGGTGGTGGAAGTTGTTCGGGGAACATGGAGAATCCAGTGGTACAGGTTTGAATGTCAGTGCAAAGCCCATGTGTGTTGTGGATGGTTGCCAGAATGTTTCAATGGAGTTGCTATGGTATTCTGGGGAGTTGCCTATTAGCTCAAGTCAAAAGAGACCATTCCCACATTTCTAAATACAGCTTGGATTATAACTTGAAAGCCTGTTGCTTCTTCAGCGTGAAACATGCTGATTGTGACATTATTTCACTTTCCCTCATGCAAAGAAAATATATTTCCTTATATATTAATAATACATATATGAAATTATTTAATACAAAATAATATACAATAATATATTGTGTTAAATATAACGGTATTTCGAATAATACTTGAGGAATTGTCATTTTTATATATTTAGAAATGTGACAATATATTGACTTGTACATTGTAATGCATGAAATTATATATTCAATAATACACTAATATATAGATGCGATACAATTTTATAAGCGTAATTTATAAATGTTGCCACTTTAATAAATCATCAGATTAGCCAAGTATCCTAACATTTTAATATTTATTTTCAGTAAATACTTTTTTTTTATTCCACCACACATTTTTCATATATGAAAAGTGCAACAACACAAACAATACGGTTGCATTATTTGTGTTATAATAATATCATACTATTCCTATATATTTTTGTTTCATAAGTGTTATTTGACTTTAAGTCTCACAATGTGACTATTTTGCTATGTCTTGCATTTGCATCTTTATATTCACTTATGATTTCTTATTTTAGGGTGTGGTTTATCTGCTTGTAACTGAGACATATCTTTCATCCTCGTTTAGCTTGCAACGTGACTTAATGCTATGTGTATTTGACCTGATTACAATTCCTGATTTTTATTTATTTTTTATTTATTTTTTACTCTAGGGCAGAAACAGGCTACAATATGGCTCCCTTCTTCAAGGTAAATCTTTTTTTTTTTCATTAACCACAATGATAGATTTTTTATAATCCATTTGCATTTATTTCTATTCAAATATGTAATGTAACCATTTAATATATAATTTAATTAAAGGTTGACATACACCAAGGTTACCAAAACTGAATGCAATATCAAAGAAATACCTGTCTATTCAGTCACCTAAAAATAACCTCTCATGTCATGATTTGAGATATCTATAGCACAAATGAAATGACAGAGAAATTGATCCACCAAGATTAATGTTTGCCATAGCAACATCAATGCTTTTTAATCTAAAAAGCATGATTAAGTGCACTAATCCCCACTACTGAAACATCTTCTTCTGTTAGTAACTCAGCAACATGTGACGTGTCTCCAAAAGGCCATTACCTCCACCATTATTTAAGTACTCTTGTCCTCTTGGACTACAAGAGGGCCGTTTCAAAGTTGAGCACATGTCCTCGGCTTTGTGGTCATCAGCACTTGATCCATGCAATGCGCTTCTCCAAGCTTTTTTTTGATGTGTCAGTTGCACACTCCGGTGTCTCGTGAGAGTGGGGCACATACGCTGCAGATGATAGTCCTCTTTGTCTGCTGTCACAAGGCCTGCTTCCATCTCAATGGCCTCTGAATAGGTCTCGCCAGCTGTCATGCAAAATGAGTGCATTTCATTACAAATTAATTTATCTGATCTTGATGCTATTACTTTTGGTTTCCCCCCTTCTTTCGAGTCTCACCTCTCCCTAATCATAATTATTTAACGCTCCAGGCAACAATCTATAGCTCACCAAAAACAAATAAACAGTGGGTGTCCTCGATCATTTGTGAGAGGGCAAAGATTTTTTTTTTTTTAATAGAAACATTAATATCATGCATTTTTTATGCAGGCTTTAACGTAGTTAGAGAAGTCTGTCTAACCATCTAAAATGTAAAAGGATACACTTGATTACCTGTCATGATATGACAACTGGAAATTTGATTACAGAAGGAATTATATATTTAACAGCCGTAAGAAGACCCCATCCGGATTCGGCTTGCGGAAAAAATGTGCAATATCATTTGCGTCTTTTAATCAAGCCTTCGGATTGTTTATTTGTCTGGTTCCGTCAATGAACGTGAAGCTTTGAATGAGAGCCTTCTAATAAATCACAACTGACGAGTTGATTATTTTCTGTCAGTGACGTACACAATTCTTTTTGCTGGGTTCGACATGGCCTCAAAAATAGTAGAAGCTCCAATCAACCATCAGAAATCTTGTGCCGGTAGCATTAGCACGCCATTTCTTCAAATGTTCTTTGATTTCCAGGTGAGCACAAAGTAAGGTCGCCATTTACACCCACGTACGTCTGTTCCTTAAGAGTCTTACTTAAAGAGTACTTCAACACCTCAGCAGCCAAAAAGGGCAACCTGAAGTGGAGCTCAATGCAGATCACACCGTTCAAGAGCCAAGCCTCCTCTCAACTCTCTGAGCACACTATTGTCAGTTTCAAATCCTACATGAAATGGAAAGAAGCCTGTCAACGATCCAAATCTATTCAGAAGTGCCTCCTTGATCAAATATGACTTTTCCTGAGGTACAGAGAACATTAAAGTACTAATAAAAGCTCAGGCTAATACAAACACCAGTGCACTTTTGTACAAACATGCTACAATCAAATATTTCACAGTAGATCTTTTCGCAAGCGTCTTCTATTAATGCATCCAGATTAAGTGCTCTCGTGGTTCGCTAGGGCCCTCATCACTTTAAAGCTGCTAATCTCTGGTTCCCAACTGCAGCAAATCCTATTAAAATCACCTTCAGTTTAACACTCACATTGTTGCAAAATGCAAAACACGCAGCGTTCGCCTTACTCTGTTAATTGAGGGTAGCGCATCCCTGTAAAAGCGTGCCTGGGAGCGTGTTAAATAAGTCGCGTGAGTTTCTCAATGTCTGTCAGGAGGACCTAACGCATCTCGGAGTTTGGCAATACAGATCTCCGTCTAGTTCTCCCTTGGGTGCTCCCTAGGGTCCCGAACGAGGGAAGGAAGTCTCGTCAGCCCTTCAGTGTGAAAGTGTCAGCTTCTGAGGATTTGACTGATTAGGTAATATTCCGACATGTTCTTGTGTAAGCAACATTTTAAAAACTCATTTGAAGGAATCTATCCCCCCATAATTCTTCTTTCATCCGTCACTCCTTTTCACGCAACTTTCATCTCTAAGACCCCTTGTCACCGCTTAAGAGTCACCGGCGTTGGCAGGCGTCAGCTTTAGCAAAGCCACTTACTGAAGGGAGCGCGCCCCCGGTGGATGTGATGATGTTTAAATTGCTTGCACCTCTAGCAACCGAGCATCAGTTATAGAGTATGTCCTTGACAGGGCGACTCTGTCAATCATGAGGTAAAAACACTCTAAGAACTACTGTCACACTAAAGACACAATATACGGGAGTTCAATGCCATTTTAACCTTGGTGACAACCATAGACTTGGAAAACAGTTGATGTAGACTGTTATAATTTCATTGACTAAAGTTTATTCAGTTTATTGGCATCATGGTCCATGAAGAACCTTTAACATAAGGAAACTGTCAAAGTTCTTTAATGGGTAAGGGTTCTTTAGGTTATTAAAATGTTCTTCACATGAAGAAAAAATGGTTCTTTGTGAAACGAAAAATGGTTTCTATAAAGCATCCCCCAGAGCTTGAAGAGTAAAGTGTAAAGCAAAATCACAGTTTTGCCACGCCTGCTAATGGAAAGTAAATTGAGAAAATGTATTGGTCATAAATATTTTTTACTGGCTACGAAACAGTATTTTGCATTATTATATTTAAGTAAAAGTTGAAGACGTGCAAAGTCACAAATTTACTTTGTTAGTTTATATGTAATAGATTTAAATCACCCATGTCACTACATCATGTTTATACCTATTGTTATTGAAATTATTGTTAGTAAAAATGCAATTTGCATTTTAATAAGTAATCAGTCAACTGGCAATTAAGTCCCAAAACCAATATTTTGGAGCTTATTGAGTATTAATCGCACCCTTATTATGGCATAAACTGACTTTTCATTGGAAAGCTTTGATGAACAATTAGCGGCGTATCTCCTTCCACAAGACCAGTGGTCTTGTAAAAACACAGGCTCATAAAAGCAGTAAAAATTTAATGACCACTTCACACAACATCAAACAAGTTCCCTCCCCTTCTCTCTGATGGCCCCTGACAACCTTTTGATGCCAATTTCTAGCCAAGTATTCCAGTCTTATTAAATAAATATGGATCAAAAGATTATACAAGCTCTCTATAACCGGCCTCCACTCCCATCATCTACCTCCCAAGACACAGTTTTCTTAAGGTAGAATTACACGCCCCATCTCATATGCAATACCCAATCCACGTTCCACTGCCATTCACCCACTGCCTGCCACTATCAAAATTAGATCATTTTTTGATGACTGTACATGTGAAGGCTAAATCTGTGGGGATTTATAGACCAGTGAGCCTTCATAATTGAACAATAATCAGATTAGTAGATTAGCTGCACTGTATTCTTGTGATGTGGGAATAACGTTACAGAAACATTATGTAAAGAAGCAGGATGCAGACATGGGTATTATGAAAAGAGGCTTTAGATTCCCGCCCTTGGGCTCTCTGGAAGGCAAGTGCTTTGTTAACCTATACAAGCGTTTGCTTTTTTTATTTCCGATGATTTGCAATTCATCGGTTTCAAGAGAAGAATCATCCGACTGCGAATCGCTCTTTCAAATAAGCGTGTGTTGACATAAACAGCACAGTGGTCAACCATCTGTTTTAAAGATAAACGAATGATCAAAGGGCATAACCAAACGTGTAAGGGCTCTCCCCCTACTGTCTGTCACTACCCTTTCCCTTTTTTTCTCCTTTTTTTTTGAAGGGGAGTTTAAAGAATGCAGAGCGGTTTCCAGGGGATACGAATGAAAAGCTCTCGGAAATGCGGGGAGGAATTGAGTTGAAGGTTCTGAGAGAAACTCCCCCATAGTGTTGGGACCCATGCTAGGAATCACCGGGGTTCTTCTGATCACAAAAAGGAAGGAAGAGACAGAGGAATTACCTGTCAGGACGTTCTAGGAGACCCGTTTAATGAATTTTGTTTATTAAAAAAAAAGAGCATGCTAGAGATAGACAGAGAGGCAGCGAGCAACAAAAGCTTGACGCCTCCACCTGACCTCTAACCTTAAAAAGCCCTCTCTCTGACTCTGGTGTTGTCTCCGTCTTATCTAATAAACTCTGACACGTTGTTTGGATGTCTGCAGGGAATTTCGGAATAACGCGTTGCTTTAAAATGTATTTTCTATCCCTTGTTGAACTCAGACAATACTGAAACAGCTTTATTTATGGTTTGCACAAAAGTAACTCGAGCTGTTCAAAATGACATGAACACTGTATTTAGTCGTGCTATGCTGCATAAAAATAGCCTTGTTCAGACTGTCAGTCCAAGTCTGATTTTGCATGTCTGATTGGAATCAGATCATATTTAGCAAATGTGAACAGCAAGGAAAACACACACACACACACCCACACACACCCCACCACATAAAATAAGATTGTTACCTTACATCTCCCGTAAAGCTACATTCACATGTAGGTTTACAAATATGTTTATAAATATGTTTCCAACAATATGTTTTCAACAAAATTTGATATTTGCATGTTGCTAAGCTAACAACATGATACTCCATGAAAATACATGCCACACACACGCACACACATACACAATGTAATTCAGATTGAACTATTTTGTATCAACTTTTAGCATTAGGTGAATTATATTTTTAATCCAAATATCTCCTGCTTTGTCCATCATTTTGGATTTATTTATTTTTACCATGAAATAATGCATTGCTTAATGTGTATATCTATTTTTATTGTCATAAATTTACTGTCGCACTAATGGTGAACAGTATGACAGTATGTACGGTACAGCAACAGAAATGTGGCAATTAATGATCAGATATTTTGCACTACACCAAGCTGTAGAGCAAGGTCACAACTAGCCACATTAATGCATAATTACATACAATTAATGTATATCGTTTACACTATTACTGTTGTAGTAAATAGTTACTAATACGTACTATTCTTAATACAATTTGGAACTGTACAAGCTTGTAAAATAAATGGATTTGAAATATAATCTTTAGCAGGGAATTTAGCAGGGACCAGATATTCAAAAATTACTAATGATTACACCATGCAAAATAACAAGTATGAATGCTGCAATATCATTTTTTTTGTGAAGAAAAAGAAAAGCAACAAAACAGCCATGAGATGGGTAAACGTGTAAATTTGTTCAACTCTTGCTTGAGTGCCCATAAACGCACTTATGATGCTGCTACTAAAATAGTCTCTTCGTTTCTCTTCTAGAAGAGAAGGAGTTATTTTTCTCATTTTTGTGCTCTGGGTAAATGCAGTCATTACTCAGTGCTGTAAAAAGCTTCTGAAGTAAAATGTCAATGAAATAGCTTTGTAATTGGTAGACATACTGATGAGCAGAATGCACTTTTTCTTTAAAATACTGAAGGGAAAGGAAAGGTGTATGCTCCTCACCAGTATGTCTACCAGATACAAAACTATTTCAGATTCAGTGAAACTCATGATAAGTTGCACTATTCGTTTTGCACCCTCTAGCAACTATTGAGTAATTACATCAGACAGAGACTTCCATTTCAAATAAATGTTCTTCTTTTGAACTTACTATTCATCAAAAAAAAAGTATCATGGTTTTCAATAAAATATGGAGCAGCACAATGTATTCAAAACGGGAAAATATTGATATAATCAGCAAATCGGCATATTAGAATGATTCCTGAAGAATCATGTGACACTGAAGAATGGAGTAACGATGCTGAAAATTCAGCATTGCA